>PVJS01006306.1:0-60444 GCA_004027185.1 Glis glis
GCTCTCTGTGTGTCCTCACGGGGCTTTGGGGTCCTCATGTGTCTTGGTCTCTGTGTGTCCTCACGGGGCTTTGGGGTCCTCATGTGTCCTGGTCTCTGTGTGTCCTCACGGGGCTTTGGGGTCCTCATGTGTCCTGCTCTCTGTGTGTCCTCGTAGAGGCTCAGGGTCTCTGTGTGGCCTTGGGGTCTCCATGTGTCCTCATGGGACCTCGGGGTACCTGCATGTCCTGGTCTCTGTGTGTCCTCCCAGGGCCTCTGGATCTCCACATGTCCTCACGTGGCCTCTGCCCACCGCTACTGTCTCTTGCTAGCACCATTTCTTTTTTTTTTTTTTTTTTTTTGCGTTACCGGGGATTGAACCCAGGGACGTTCTACCTCCGCGCTACACCCCCGGCCCTATTTTTTATACTTTATTTTGAAACCGGGTCTCACGAAGTTGCAGAGGGCCTCACTAAGTAGAGAGAGAGAGAGAGACAGGAAGAGAGAGAGAAAGAGAGAGAGAGCTGAGGCTGTCCGCGAACCCGGATCCTCCGGTCTCCGCCTCCCAAAGTACTGGGATTACAAGCGTGTGCCACCACGCTCAGCTTTGCTAGCACCATTTCTAGCAAGTTGGGCCACTTGGATGCTTGTCCCAAACCCTTCTGGGACAAAGTGTGGGTGTGTGCCACAGGGATTCAGGAGGATCAGGCTGGGCCCTCTGGAGCGTGTGTGCTCCCTGCTGGCAGGGTGCCGGGCAACACTGGACATGGACAGAGTGCAGAGGCCAGAGCAGAAGTTTTGGGTGAGCTGGTCTCTCGGTGCATCTGCTCTAACCAGCTGACACCGGCTGGCTGGCCTGATAACAGAGGTCTGAGATCCAAGCCCCCGCAGATCCTGGTCCGCTGAGGGCTGCTTCCTGACTGACAGACAGCTCCTTCGCATTGTCCTTGTGTGGCAGAAGGGGCCAAGGGTCTCTCCGGGGTCTCTTACCCAAAGGCATTAGTCCCATCATATCCTAATCGCCTCCCAAATGCTCCCTCCTAATACCATCACCATGGGGTTAAGCTTCAACATGTGACCTTGGGAGGGGACACAAACCTGCAGTCCATAACAGCTCCCGGGAGAATGTGTGATGGGGACGGCAAAGGCACAGGAGAAATGCTCCTTCGTCACACTGACAGAAGGGGGGTGGTGGCCAGGATGTGGAGCAAAGGTGGAAAATGAGACTCCCGAGGAGGGGGTGTGAGGTCATGGAGCTAGGGCTCAGCTCAGAGGCAGGAGCCCTGCGAAGACGAGGTGGGACAGTCTCAAGACACCTGTGGCCATGACTTGGACAGCTTGGGGCAAACCGCAGGCCATGGAAAAAACAGACAAGTTATGCAGCCAGGGCTGAGGGGTGGAGAAGGACCTGAGGGACCCGAGGCTCCAAGAGGGACCTAGAAGAAGGGTCTGGATGGCACCCCTGTGAGGGCCAGCCTGGTGCACCAGGTCCCAGGAGGGGTAGCCTCAGTGCTGGGGGTTGGCTGGAGCTCGCCTTGGGGATGTGCCGGGTCCACTGCCCAACTCCAGGTTCACTGCCACAATCTTAGGTATTGGTTATATCGACACCCTACTTGCAAGACCAAAATCTGTATGAGTTTCCTATGGGCTGCTGGAACACAGCACCCCAGATGGGACAGCTTTAACAACAAAAGTGTGTCTCTCCCAGGTCTGAGGCCAGGGGTCTGAGGTCACGGTGTTGGCGTCGGGGCTGGTTCCTCCTCTCACAGGGAGAACCCGTGCCAGGCCTCTTCCTGCTCTGAGGTCGCTCCTGTCTTGTGGAAGCAGCACCCAGCTGCTGCCTCACCTGCCCGGCGTTCTCTCCGGGTGTGCGTCTGTGTCCAAACTGCCCCTTTTATAAGGACACACCAGTCCTACTGGGTTAGATGTCCACCCTAATCCAGTATGACCCTTTGGCAACTTTATTACCTCTCAACACACGGATCTGTAGGGACCACAATGTATCCCATAATAGCTCGCACGCCCCCATCTCTCCTCCAGTGCTGGGGCAGGGCTGACATCCTAGAACCTCCGTGAGAAGCACGAACGGGCCTGAGAGGCTTCAGGTGGACTGGGGAAGGAGAGCAAGGCCACTGTGTGCAGGCGCTGCTTCTGAGCTGGGCCACGAGGCTGCCGAGCAGGTGGAGGGCTGTGGGTTCAGGTCAATGGGGAGAGGGTCCCCATGTATTTGGAAGAGCAGGAGGCAGGCTGTGCTCCGCAGAGACCACGGGAGAGGGCCACACCACACAGATCAACTTGTGCGTGCCAGGCTGGAATCTGCAGAAGTAATCAAGCTGAAATGAGGTCATACTGGATTAGGGTGGGCATCTAATCCACTAGGAACAGGATTCTGGCCTGTCTGAGCAGTGGTAGTGAGCACATGGTAGAGGCAGGGTCCAGGGAAGGGTCTCATGTGACTGGCATGGAACAGTGCCATCGGGCACCAGATAAGGATCCTGTGCCCTCAGCAGCCCTCCCTCCCAAGACCCCAGGCCCAGCAGGGAGCCACCAAGCCCACTACCCCATGAGACCTGATGCCCCCACCCCTGGCATCCGTCAGCAACAGCCTGGGCCAGGCTGGCTCATAGGCTCGTCCCAGGGTCAGGGAGAGGAGTAAGGAGCTCTGCCAGCTCCCCAGGGACCATACAAAGGCAGCCACATGGCCCATTGCAGGGAAGGAGGACAGCCCTCCCTCTGAGGGCAGCCAAGAGCCAGCAGATGGAGGCCTGGAGGGGCCACAGGGCCCTGGGTGCTCCTGCTCCCCTCAGGGCCCAGGAAGTGGTTCACAGAAGAGAGGGAACAGTGGGGAGATGGGAGGGCCCCAGCCTCTGGAGGGAAGATGATGGCCCTCAGCCCCAGCGTCCACAGGACCACTGCCTGCCTGCAACCATGAATTATTCTTATCCAGGGGGCAGGAAAAGCAAGCATGTGGGCCTGGACCACTCGCCAGTCCTGCTCCTCCTGGGGCACCCCAGCCCCATGTCCTCAAGGTCCCTCTCTGTCTTGCAGACTCTCTCCAGAACCAAGGCGTGTTCCCCATCATCTCAGGGTGCAAAGCCCCAGACAAAAACAGTTATATAAACCTTGTCTGCTTGGTGATCTGGGAAGGCCCAGAGAAGATGAACATCACCTGGCATTCAGAGGCACGGAACATGATCCAGAAGATCTTCCCTGCCACGATGAGGAATAAAATCCATACCCTGAGCAGCCAGCTCTCCTTTCCGGTCTCCGAGTGGAGCCGTGGCCCCCACAAATGCCATGTTCAACACACGAGCAACTGGAAGGAGGAGAAGACGTTCCAGTGGCCAGGTGGGTGGCCTGAGACCCTGAAAAGGGCCCTCTAGAGCCTCCCACACCTCCCCTCCAGGTGACCCCAAGATCTGAAGCATGGCCCCAGCCCTCACCAGGGAGCATCCCCCTGGATCCCTCCTTCTGGGTCCCTGGCCCCTCCCCTGGACCGTATTCCAAATGTATATGGCTCAGCAAAGGCAGCAGCTGAGAGAGGGGCCCCCTCCATGCTGCAGCCCTCCCTCCCACCAGCCTGGCCTTGCCTTCCTACCCCCTTCCTTCTGTGTGGTGGCCCTCGGCTCCTCCATCTACTCTGCCTCCTCACCACGGCTTCCTACTTCTCCTTCCATTCCAGTGTCGTGGAATGCTCGGGTCTCCCCAGCAACCATTCTACCTCCCCCAGCAAAGGAAAGCACCACTGGAGCCATCAATATCACCAGAGGCAGAGGTAAGAAGTCCCCCTCCCAGCACACCCCACCCTATCCATCCTCCTTCAGGCAGCCCTCCATGACTGCTCATCTGAGTCCTCAGCTCTCACCCTGGGTGAGGAAGGGCACAGAACTGACTTCTGCTCCACACCTGCTGCACAGCAGGCCCTGTCTGTGCAGCAGCAGTTTCCACAGCTAGGTCTTGTGAAGCCAGCAGCTCCTCATGAGTGAAGGAGGTGCACAGCTCGCAGCACAGGAGCACATTGTTTGAGGGAGGGACCAGCACCAGGACTCACCCACCTCATGGCACCCGGGCTCCGCATCTCTGAGCTGAGTCATGAGCTCATCATGGAGCCTCACATGGAGGCTCATGATCAAAGTACACAAGAGAGCAGAACTCAACCCTGAGAGTTTCCTTAAGGCAATAGAGGATGTCATTTGAGTGACCTGGAGGCCAAGGTGACCAAACTCCAGGACTCAAGGCAGCAAGCCCTTCTCCATATACTGTCTTCACCTCCCTCATCCTCTTGACAGCACTGTCTCTGAGTAGTGGGTCCTAGTTGGACTGACTGGATCATGCCTTCACCTGGTCTTCCCCCTAGAGAAGAGGGGTCCTCACCAGGAGCTGTATTTAGAGAAGTTCAAGGTTCATGTCTCTACCCAACCTGGGATACCTGTGTAGTCAGTCAAACTGCCATGCATATAGCCCTCAGGCTGAGGACCTGCCAGAGCCCTGTCCCTAGTAGTGCCATGCTGCTGCTGATGCTGCTGCTGCTGCTGATGCTGCTACAAATTCCATAGGCTAAGCCACTGGGGAACTCGCAGACATCACCAATATTGATTACAGTTGGAGAATCTACATGGAGACTACTCTATATCATCTACTCAGACCAGCTAACCTATCCACAGGAAGAGGTATTTCCCTATGAAAGCTACTCCAGAAACTGAAGAGGCAACTGTTTCGCCACACACACAGATTATCAATGTAGTAACACAAGAAACACGAAGAAAAAAAGAAATAGGAAACCTCCGGAGGAATACAATAATTTTCCATTAACAGACTCCAAAGAAAAGGAAGTTTATGAAATGCCTTAAAGGGAATTCAAAATAATTATCTTAAAGGAAATCAGTGAGATACAAGAGAAAACAGACAAATAATTTCATAAAATCAGGAAAACAATTTATGATCTGAATGAAATATTCAAGAGATAGGAAATAAAAAGAAGAACCTAACAAAAATCTTGGAACTGAAAAACTTAATGAGTGAAATAAAAAATAAAACTGAGAGCTTCAACAACAAACTAGATCAAGCAGAAGAAATAATTTCTCACCCCCCCACACACACACACACACATACGCTTCCTCTGAGAATCTGCACTGGCTACACTCAGCTAGAAGCTGGTTGTCAGAACCCCAGGCAGGGTGCAGGCCCCCAGGACAGAGCAGGCAAGGGGAGGAGAACACATGGGGGGTTCTGCAGGGAAAACTGGCCTGCAGAGAGTCCCTCCCTGAGCCACAGGAAGGCCACACGAAGCAACAAAGGCCTGGATCTGCTCACGAGAGAGTGGACAGCCCTGGGCCAGGACAGTGACCAGAAAAAGTTCTGTCCACAGTATAAGGCATTGCTCACCAAGCCCCAGGTCCCAAGGCAGGGACAGCCTAGGGCTCCCAGGGCGCCCATCCCTCAGAGAGCAGCCCCCAGGCCGGCCTTCACTCTCTCCTCTTCTCTCTCCTTGCAGAATACCCAAGCAGCTACCTGCTGCACCCTCCCCTGCAAGGCCTGTGGTTCCGAGAGGAGGCCACCTTCACCTGCTTCGTAGTGGGGAAGGACCTGCAGAAGACCCGCCTGTCCTGGGAGGTGTCTGGGGAGCTCCCCACCAGTGGAGTGGAAGAAGAGCCCCTGCAGCAGCTCAGCAACGGCTCCCAGCGCTTGAGCAGCCGCCTGACCCTACACAGGTCCACCTGGAACAAGGGGACGCCTGTCTCCTGCATACTGAGCCATCCCAGCCTCACACCCCACAGGGTGTTGACGGCATTGAGAGAGAACGGTGAGAGGGATCCCAGGTGGGGGAGACAGGTATGCCCAGGACACCCCAGGACCCACGTCCATGCCCAGCCCACATCCCAGCCCCAGGTCCCTCACAGGGCTGCCCAGGGCCCCCTCCCCTGCACCCCCAGGTCCCACCAAGGGCTGCCCAGACCCCCCTCCCAGGTCCCGCCCCAATGCTGCCCAGGGCCCTGCCCATCCACAGGTCCCAACCCAAGGCTTCCCAGAACTCCCTAATCCCCAGGTCCCTCCCCAGGGCTTCCCAGTGCCTGACCCATCCCCAGGTCCCACCCCATGGCTGCCCAGCCCCCCTCCCATGTACCCCCAGGTCCCACCCCAGAGCTGCCCAGGGCACCACCCACCCCCAGGTCCCACCCCAGGGCTGCCCAGAGCTGCACCCACCCCCAGGTCCTATCCTAGTGCTGCCTAATGCCCTGTCCTTCCCCAGGTCCCACACCAGGGCTGCCCAGGGCCCCACCCAGCCCCAGGTCCCACCCCAGGGCACCTGCCACCCCAGCAGTGCCCATGCCAGCGTCACAGTCAGATGAGAAGGGGAGGGTCTATGGTCCTGGTGGGCAGGCCCAGCTTCTCCCTCGATGCCTCCCAGTTGGAGCATGACGGGCTCTTCCCATCTGCCCCTGCAGCTGCTACCCCACCCAGCACCCTCTCCGTCAGCCTCCTGACAGCACCCAACACTCCTGAGGCAGCCTCATGGATCCTGTGCCAGGTGTCTGGCTTCTCGCCTCCAGACATCCTCCTGATGTGGCTGGAGGACCAGCGCGAAGTGGACACATCCTGGTTTGCCACTGCGCACCCCACCCGGCAGCCGGGGAACACCACATTCCAGACCTGGAGCGTCCTGCGTATCCCAGCCACACCCAGCCCTTCACTGGCCACCTACACGTGTGTGGTGGGGCACGAGCCCTCCCGGAGCATACTCAACGCCAGCAGGAGCCTGGACACCGATGGTGAGTGGTAGCCGGGCAGGGAGCGACCGGCGAGCATGGGGCTGCGAGGCCAGGATGGAGGAGCCTCAGCTCTGAGCCAGGTGGAGGGGACCTGGGCTGAAGCCCCTTCTCTGTGTCTGGCATGAGCACAAGCTTTCCCAAACTCCTGGTGTTTGGATGTCTGGCACCCATCCCGACCCAACCCCATAGTCCCATTTTGCACAATGCCTGCTGGCCTGGCCTGGCCAACACAGGGCAAGAGGTGGGTATTGCCCCTGAACAGTTTCTGAGGCGTGGTCACATCTGTCCAAGACATCCCCTTTTCTGGGGTGAACATGGATGTGGTCCCTCCGGACAGCACCCTCCCCAGGGCTGTCCCATAGTGCGGGAGCCTGAAGGTTCTCCAGAGAGTCCAAGGAGCGGGGGCCTGGGCTCAGGGTGCCAGACAGGGTAAAGGCTGATTTTCCCAAAGACCTCCAGGTAGAAGATGGTGAAAGACAGTTGCTTATGCCATAACAGAAGGCAAACACCAGATACACCTTTTAAACCATAATTTTATTTAAAACCACCAAAGGGCTGAGGACTCAGAGAAGTCCAGCCAACCTACACTCCCAGGTGAGAAGAGATGGTGGCTGCTTTACCCAGTCCTGGCCACAGGTGGACAGAGGAGTGACTCGGGACATCTGTAAGAGGAAGGGAATGTGAGGAAGTCGGCCAAAACGTTAATGTCTGCATGTGAGGCCTGAAGGATTGGATACAGAAGCGTTCCGAACGCCAAACTAATCCCCACCCATCGGTTCTCCCACACAGGACCTCTGCTGAGCAGGAAGCAGCTGGGAGCAGAGCTGGGGGAAGCAGGAGATCTCTAGTCTTGTACAGGCCCCAAAGCCCCTGGACAAAGGGGCCTGACCTCATCCCAAAACACTTAGAGCCAGAAGCCAACTCTGCCACCCGCAGCCCCAGCCCAGCTCGGCTCCTGATTAGAATAAAAAGGCTCTTCCTTTTTATTCTAAGAATAAAATTCTAAGAATTTTAATATTCTAAGAATATTCTCTCCTAGAGAAGAGGGTGTGGTGTGTCCACTGTGTGGAGAATATTCAACTCCAGGCCCTACTGTTCACATGTGTACAATGTCCAACACGTAATCAACAATTACAAGACAGTCAAGGAAGCAGAAAATCATCACCCATAATCAAGATAGAAAACAGTAAACAAAAGTAGACCGACCATGACCCAGGTGTTAGACTGAAGACCATTCTGGTCCTGTCACTCCTAGCTAAAACTCTGCGTGGTCCCTCCACACTGAAAAGTCCCAGACTCTGTGAGAGTATGGATAGAGCATGACTTCTCTCACAAGTCTTCCGGAAGCTGCTTCTCCTGTTGGAGAAGCCTCCCGCCCTCTTCATTCAGCCACCCTCCGCTATTATTCACATGTCTGAGGTTTTCCGGTGTTCCTGGGAGACTTCTCTGAACCCTGCCTGTCGCAGATGCCCCTCCTGGGGATCTGATGCTCCTGCCCTTTGTCCGGATGGAGCCCAGTCTATGTTGAATGGCCATCATGTCCAGCTGTCTAACTGGACCCTGGACCATTCACCCCTGTATTCTAGGTGTCTCCAAATACCTATGGTAAAGGACAGTTGCCTTTTCTCTAAGTTCCCAACTAATCGTGGAGCAATGCCTTTGTAAATTACAAAAAGAATTAATCATTAGAAAAATGAAATGAATAGAAACAAAGATACAGTGGAGCCTTATTCATGGGGGATACATCCAGGACCCTCAGTGAATTCCTGAAGCCACCAGTAGTACCAAGACCTATTCACAAGTATTGCAATATCATGACAGTCAACCAAAAACCAAGGCAGGTTCCAAGTGACTAATGGATGTGTGGTGTGGACAGCATGAAGGTCAGACAAAGAGATGGTCCCCATCCTGGGCAGGGTGGAGCAGAATGGAGCAAGATCTTGTCACGCACTCAGAACAGTGCACAATAGGAAACATATGAATTGTTTATTTCTGGAATTTTCCATGTAATATTTTCAGACCACGGTTGACTGCAGGTAACTGAAACTGTGCATCTCGTTCAGCATTCTCGCTGCTTATAATCCAAAAATGACTGACCATACGACTTAGAGGAAGGAAGATGTATTTGCTCATAGTTTCCTTGGAGACTTGGGGTTCAGTCCATGTGAGGCCAGGGACCACGGATCTCAGGTCATGGTGGCAGGAGGCAGAGAGAGGAAGAGCACAAGGCTTTGCTCTCACACCATGGAGGCCTGAACAAAGAGGCAAGCAAGAGGAGGAGGAACGATATATAACCCCCAAGCCTGTACCCCAACGACCCACCTCCTCCAGCCACATCCTACCCGCCTAGGTTACCACCCAGACAAACCCATTACAATGGATTTATCTACTGATGAGATTACAACACTCATTACTTAACTATATCAACTCTGAGCTTAATACACGAGCTCTTCAGGGGCCATTCTATATCTAACCATGACACTGTGGAAACCATGGATAAGGGGGAACTTCTGCACACTGTTTTTATGACGAGACTCAGCAGTTCCCCCTTCTTGCTTTGGACTACACTCCAGTCTCCAGTTAGATTTTTTTATACGTACATTTGGTTATGACATACCCTTCCTTAAAATCTTTCAGTGCCTCCTGATTGCTGATACAACAAGTTCTTCGTGGCCTGGCCGCCGTCTGATCCCCCCTCTACCTGCCACAGGCCCGGGGCCACCCCTCCTGGGGCCAAGCTCCCTCCCAGTCAGGGCTCCCTGCGCTGCTCTTTCTACTCAGAAGGCTGTTCCCACCTCTCTGCCCCACTAGCTGGCTCTCATGCCTCAGCTCGGTCACCACTTCCTGAGGAGGCCTTCACTGGCCAGCCCATCTGGCCAGCCACTGTCCAAGTCCGCTTAAGCGCCACAGCCTCCCCACACCCTCGTGTGGTGGCCATAGTGACTTGTCACTGCAGTCTCTGGGTCAGGCCTGTGAGTCCCACTCGGGGAGGTTCCCCGTCTGAGCCCCCAGGGTCCAGCGCAGGCCAGCGGGAGAAGGTGGTTGGTAACGCTGGTCAGGGGACAGACAAGAAAAAGATGGGCGCTCTGTGGGGGGAGGCGAGCAGGCAAGCCTGCCTGCTGGCCTTCTAAACAGGCGCTGGTTCCTCCCCAGGTCTGGTCAGCAGCACCCCAGGGCCTCAGAGCAAGGACGAGGACGGCGAGAACTACCTGGCCCTGAAGGAGGAGGAGGAAGGCCTGTTTCCTACGCTGTGCACCTTTGTGACGCTGTTCCTGCTCATGCTGCTCTACAGCAGCTGTGTCACCTTCATCAAGGTGGGGCCTCCAACTCAGCGCTCCTCAGCCCGGGGACCGAGATACCCTTCCAGGGGACACACTGGAGCCTCACCAGAAGTGCTAGGATGGGAAGGTCCAAAGAGAGCCTAGAGGGCTATGCAGGGCCACCTGTGGGCCGCGGACGCTGTCCCTCCTGACCCAGGACTCTGGCAGGTGAAGTAGCCCCAGGGCAGCAGGTGTTCTGCAGCCAGAAAAGGAACGCTCCATCTTGGCGAGGTCCACAGAGAGGGCCCCCTGGACATCGCTCCTTGCAGGGAGGTGCTCCAGCCCCACCTCCTGGCTCCCCTCTGCCCACCCAGCCTCCCAGACCCAGAGGACGGCATCCTCAGCTGCAGGTGAAGCAGGCGCCCTCCCGCCCTGCCCCTGACCAGCACCTTCCTGTGCTTCCCCAGAGCCGGCCATCCTGAGTGCAGCCTGCCTCTCTCCCCATAAACACGCTTTGGTCCACGTCCCCTGCCTCCCGTTTCTTAGTCCCCGCGGTGATTACCCCAGGTCAAAGGACACTGGCACTGAGGGCAAACGCTGAGAGGGCTCACACACAGAAGGGTTGGGGTGTCAACTATCATGCCGAGGAGGACTGAGTAGAGCCCCTGCTCTTAAGAGAGTGGGCCAAGAGACCCCCCTTCCCACTGCAAAAACATGCTGGCACATGCACACGTGCACACACGCATGTGTACAGCTCACACAGAAGCACACATGCACAGGTGTGTACTCATGCAACTGTTTGCCCCTTAACACATAGAACACACAAGCGTGCACCTACACTGACTTGCACATGCACACACATACACACATACAAACTCACACACGCACATGCATGCATATGCATGTACGTGCATGCAGGTGCACAGACAGGCACACACATGTGTGCACATGGGCTTGCACAGGCACACACATGCACACACACTGAGCACAGGCAGGTCACACATGCACACAACTATACACACATGTACACACATGCAGGTGCACACATGCACATATAGACTCGCACAGGTACATGTATGCACACACACACTCACACTGGGTCTTAGGTGGGGAACGGGAGCAATATTACACACTGGATTCCTTCCATGTGTGTCCAAATCCACCCGTCACTGCACATGCCCTGGGCGAGACCCTGAGCCCTCGCACCAGCACCATTAAAAAGAGGGGACAAGGTGCTTCCCATGTAGAGCTGGGTGAGGAGCCAATGAGGTCAGACCCAAGGTGGCTCAGAGAAGCCCCTGCTACTGAGCACTGTTGGTAAATGTCAGTGCTCTCCTGTGGACTGAATGTCTGTGTCCCCAACGCTCATGTGAAATGTCAGCCCCCACATGAAGGTACCAGGAGGTGGGCCTTGGGATGTGACCAGGCCACAAGGGTGGCACCCTCAAGATTGAGGGTAGCGCCCTTGTAAGAGGCCCCAGAGAGACCCCTCGCCCCTTCCGTTGCGCAAGGACTGTGAGAAGTGCCAGGCACAGAACCTGCTAGATCCGCGATCTCGACACCCAGCCACCAGGACAGTGCGCACGTTTCTGTTGTTCATAAGCACAACAGAAGTGTAAGGTCTTTTATTGTAGCTGCCCACAGGGAACAAGGCATCAGCCAGTGTCTCCCAAGCCACCAGACAGCCTGGACTGTCCCTCACTCTGTCGGATGTGGGCACAGGGCAGGCAGGGGGACCCAGGTCAACAGGCGGCCTCCCTGCCGCTGCCCTGCCTGACCGGCCCACAGCACTGGCTCCCAGGAGGCCACACGGTCTCCTCTTCGCTGGCGGTCCCGCTCAGTGTCCTTCTCGCTGAGTCCCTGAGTCTCGGCTCCTACAGCATCTGTCCAGTTTCAGTCCAGGACTGCCCCTCAGCGTGGGTTCATCTGCTGCGCACATCTCACTCAAGACAACCAGGTGGGACACCACGGTCCCAAAGGTGTCCCTGTACTAACCTGGTACCTGCGGGTCTGGGCCTTTGCGGCTGCGACTGAGTGAGAGGGCTAAGGTGGGGACCCATGTGTCCAACCCTCCGTGTGATCACAAGTGTCCTGTGAGGGGGAGGATGAGGGAGACCTGAGCCTCCAGACAGAGGTGATGTGACACAAGCTAGAGTTGCCGATGGCTGCGAAGACAGAGGAAGGAGCGCCTCTCAGGAAGCCCCCGGCAGCAGACCCAGCCAACACCGTGGCCATAGTCCAGGTCCCACCTCAGACTTCGGCCTCCAGCGCCGCAGAGAAAAGATGTTCAGAGCGAGCTGGTGGCCCTTCCTCACAGCCACACAGCGATGCACTGGCTCCACCAGAGTCAGTGCCCCCCTCCTGTCCGCCGCTCACAGAGGATGGCGCCAGCCTTCCAGTGACCCCAACCCAGGAGTCCTTGACTCACATCTCTCTTCACGCAGGCGTCCACCCAGAGCACTGCCACTCCCCGGCCTCGGCTGGACATTCGCCACGGTGCTGCACGGTGTGGGTCGCACCTTCGGGCTCTCCCTGCCCACCTCACCCGCCACAGCCTCTTTCTGCCAGGCAGTGAGGGTGGCCCAGCTGCAGCCCCTGGGATCGGGGGGGACTCAGGTCATGCCAAGCCCAAGAGGGCTTCCTTCATACGTCACCAGCAGGCCGGTCCTTGTGGAGGCTCACTAGCTTGATGCCCAGCCCACCCTGCCATCTCTCACATGCATGCACACGCACACACATGCACACACATACGCAGCCCTAGTTCCTCCCAAGCACTGAGGACACTGGCGGCCAGGGCTTTGCCAGGACCTCTGCAGCCTCACTCCCCTGGAAGCCCACCCGGCTGCCCTACGTCAAGGGACAGAGCCCTGCCCCTCCCCAGGGTGTCCTACGCCCTCAGTGGCTTATCTAACTCCTGTTGTCCCTGCTGATCCCAGCACAGCACGTGCTCCACATGCGCTGTAGAACATCCGGGGCCACTGCTTGCAGAGTCGCTGTCTGCTCCCAACACCTCCAGCTCAGCATGGCACGGACCGCTGGAGTTCCTTCCCAAAGCAGGTCCCTCTGAAGGGACGCTGCGCCCTCCCTGCCAAGCCACCCAAAAAGTGCCCTAGGCTGCTTCTCACCCCGGCCCCACTCCCCCACTCATGCCATCCTCTCTCCCCCGCAGGCGCCCATCACAGCTGCCGACCTCTTGGAAGAGCCATGGCCCCAACCCCCAGAACACTCACCCCAGCCTCCACTCCTGTCCCACCCCCACCCCACAGCCGGCTGCTCTGGGCTCTGTCATGGCGGCCTGCTGCAGCATACTGCACCAAGAAAGAAACCAACCCTCTTCCAGGCCCCACGCTGCCTGGAACCCTAGGCCACTCCAACACTGCAGGCCTCCGCTCACCCCTTGCGCCCACGCCCATTCCTCAGAGCGCCAACACACCCACACCATGCCCTCTTGTGGCACCGCAGATTCTTCATCCGCAGTGTCGGTCTCTGGCCACCGTCCCCTCTCCCTCATGGTCTCTTCCCACTGTGGGTCCACACAGACGCCTGCTGTCCAGGAAACCATATGAATAAATGAATGAGTGAGTGAATGAATGAATGAGTGAATGAGTGCGTGATGAAGGGAGATCAGCCAGGCTGGCCAGCGAGCAGTCTGGAGCTCCATGGGAACCCAGGGGCTGGCTTGGCCCCTGCCCCAGACGGTCTCCAGTTTGGCCTTGCTGGAGAAGCCTTCCTGGGGTGGCCACAGCGCTACAAGATGTCCCCAGGGAGACAGCTCCTGGCTTTCCCTCGGGCCTTGCGCTTGCTCCACAGACCCCTCCATGGGCCCCTGGAAAGCCACAGGGGCCACTGGGGCCCAAGGCCCTGGCCCATGGCATGCCAGGAGGATGGTGAATGCCTGGGCCTGATGCAGAGGGCCTGTATTTGAGCTCTTTGGGTCTAGAAAACATATTTATAAAGTGCCTGCCCATTCACAACATGGTGGTCCAGCACATCTTTCCAGTACCAGGATCTTAGTCTGGGAGGCCTGTGCCCCAAGCCCCTCTCGGCCTTGCCAGTTGCCTCGAACACCTTCTCCCCCCTTTGACAGAAGAGCCCAGGGGGCTGCTTCCGACATGACTTCCCCTTTCCATGTTGCACAAGCGTCCGTTGGTCCCTGCCCGCCACAGAAATTCATCTGCTGGGGCCAAGTGACAGCACAGATGGCCAGGGCCCTCAGGACTGTGGCTTTGAGCTTTTCCTGGCACCAAAGCCACAGGCTGAGCCGTTGAGAGGCTTCCCAGTGCTGTGTCAGCAACGGCCTGCTGGGACACCTCCTCTCAGGGCAGAAACATCTGTTTCCAGCTGCGGTGGCAAACAGGACATGCACGCCCTGAATCCCTGGTCAAGACATGACAGGCTGCTCCGAGCGGGCAGAGCACCACCACCATCTGCAGGGACCCAGCCCTCCCCTCTCTCCTGGTGCTCTGGGAAAGTCTGACCTGGCCCAGGACCCTGGCTGTGACCGAGGCCTCCTGGGTGTCCAGCCTCCCAGGGCCTGCAGGTCTGTAGGAACAGACAGCGGGGCCTCAACTGGGTCTGAAATGGCTAAGGATATTCTGGAAGACATACAAGACCTCAAGAGAACTGGGGGATGAAAGGGAAAGCAGACAGCATTTCAGCCTTCATTGTAAAGACAAAGAAGCCATTTAAGGGCCAGCAGTGACCCCCAACCAATGATCAGACCAGAGAGGAGATGGGGAGTGTGGGCCTTCTCATGAGGTGTGAATAAGGGCTTCTAAGATCAATGCCCCAGCCAGGAACTTAAAAAGTGAGATTGACAGGGTCTCCCATGGAAATAGAATGGGACATCTTTAAGGATAAAGCCACCATAAATAATACAAACACTACAGAAAAGAGAATGACCAACACATGTGACGTCAAAAGAGTTTGCATGGGAGGGTTCTCCTGAGAGACAGGCCAACAGTGCACGGGTGTGGGCAGCTCAGACTCAGACGTGAATGTGGAGATGGATATAGGTAGACTGAGAGATACGTGGCAGATACATAGATGGACAGACAGATAGATAGATGATAGATAATAAATTAGATAGATGATAGACATGATACATACAATAGATGGATGATAGATATATTAGAGAAATAATTGATTGATAAGATAGATGATACATACAATACATAGATAAGCAGATAGACGATAGGTCGATGAAAATAGATGATGGATAGAGGCAGATAGATTAGATAGATGATGGATACTTTAAATAGATGATAGATGTATGGATAGATTGATAGGTAGATAAATAGATGATAGATTAGATAATGATATATCTAATATAAATATAGATATATCATTTAGATATATTATTAGATATAATATATAAAATTTAGATATAAATAATATACCTAAAATAAATGACAGATTAGATCAATAGATAGATGGATGAGATAGGTAATGGATGGATGGATGGATAGATATATGATACATGATAGAGGAAATAGATGTAAATAGATTAGATATAGCTACAGATAGACATCGATAGATTAGATATGGATATAGATAGATGGTTTAGGTAGACATAGTTGGAGATTGAGGTGGAAAGACATGAGGTGTGGGAATGAAGAAAGTGTTAAAGTGGGTATTTTAATCAATGGAAGGCTGGGTCTATAAAGAGCATTCTAATCAAGTGACCACACCCCATTTTTGCGTTTCAATCAAGTCAGGATTAGGATGGTGATTAGTAACACACATGCCTAAATAAGTCAGTTAGCATAATTATAAAGAAAAACCTTTTCTGACTTTAGTGAGGAAACAAAATAGGCATATAACTTACCTTCTATATCATTCTACTTTAAAAAGACTTTCTAGCCTCTTAAAAGAAATCTTGCTTCTATTTTCTCTTTTGCATTTTTTTCTTTTTGATTACCACTTATTATTTGAGCATATTGTGGGATGTCGTGCGATATGTGCATGCACGTGTGCACAGACAAGTCAGGGTAATCAGTATTTCCTTCTCCTCAAATCTCTTTGCATTGTGAGCCTTTAAACTCAGAGAGAGAGAGATTTTAAGGAATTGGCTCGTGCAGTTGTGGAGATGAAAGTCCATAATCTTCAGGGCAGGCTAGCAGGCTAGAGACCCAGCGAAGAGCTGGTATTGCAGCTGGAGTCTGAGGTTCGGTTTAGAGGCAGAATCACCTCTTCCTGGGCTGTGGGTCGGTCTTTTCTCTTTTGCCCTTCAACTGATTGGATAAGGCCCACACACACTATGGGGGATGGGCCTAATTTAAATGTTAAGCACACCTAAAAACTACCTGCCTTACGTAGACTAGTGTTTACCCAAATACCAGGTACTCTGGCCAAGCCAAATTAACACCTGAAATTAACCACCATGGAGTCCAAGGAAATGAACACTGAGCAAACACAATGAAGGGGACAAGCTTGACCTTGAAGGAGACAGTCTCCATGGAGAGTGGGGAGAGGGAGACTGTTTCCAGCAAGATGCAGGCACAAATAATGAAGGAACACACGGAAAGTGTGCGGTCACAAATAGCCAAAGAAAGGTGGCTTCAAACACCTGACCGTCCACTCAGGAGGGGAGTGAGCATCAGGCAGGCCTGTGTGCCCAGCAGACATGGTGCAGACACACACACGGTGGCCCCAGTGGGGACGGACAATGCCATAGGCACAGATCGAGCTCTGCAAAGGACAGCGGGGCTGGTAGAGGTTTGAGGGCACTGGCCAGGTGTCTGGAGGACTTCTCAAGAAGGGCCTGTGTGGAGCAGGGGAGGCATATTGCAGGCAGAAGCAGCAGGAGGTGAAAGGGCCCTTGGATAGAAGCTCATAATTACTTACTACAGTATCCACTGCCCTCCTTATTACTTACTACAATATCCACTGCCCTCCTAATTACTTACCACAGTATCCACTGCCCTCAGAATTACTTACTACAGTATCCACTGCCCTCCTAATTACTTACTAAAGTATCCACTGCCCTCCTTATTACTTACTACAATATCCACTGCCCTCAGAATTACTTACCACAGTATCCACTGCCCTCAGAATTACTTACTACAGGCACCCGCCCCAGACCCCGGCGTCCTCCTTCGTCACCCTGGTGGCCCCTGCGCCCGCCCCAGGTCTCAGCATCACCTCGGTGGCCTCTGCACCAGGTACCAGACCTCGGCTCCCCCCGCATCACCCCGGCGGCCTCTGCACCTGCCCCGGGCCTCGGCGTCCTCCTTCGTCACCCTGGCGGCCTCTGCGTCTGCCCCGGGCCTCGGCGTCCTCCTTCGTCACCCCAGCAGCCTCTGCGCCCGCCCCAGGCCTCAGTGTCACCTCGGCGGCCTCTGCACCAGGTACCAGACCTCGGCATCCCCTCCTGCATCACCCCAGTGGCCTCTGCGCCCACCCCACGCTTCGGCATCCTCCCGCGTCACCCTAACGGCCCCTGCGCCGGGTGCAAGACCAGGGCATCCTCCCGCATCACCCCGGTGGCCTCTGCGCCCGTCCTGGACCTCAGAGTCTTCACGCGTCACCCCGGCGGCCCCTGCGCCCGCCCTGGACCTTGGCATCCTCCCACATCACCCCAGTGGCCCCTGTGACCAGCCCCAGACCTCGGCATCCTACCACGTCACCCTGGCGGCCTCTGCGCCCGCCCTGGACCCTGGCATCCTCCCACGTCACCCCAGCGGCCTCTGCGACCGGCCCCGGACCCTGGCATCCTTCTGCGCAGCCCAGCAGCCCCTGCACACGGCCCCGGTCCCCAGCGTCCTCCCGCGTGATGCAGCGGCCCCTGTGCCTGGCCCCGGACCCTGGGGTCCTCTCGCCTCACCCCGGTGGCCCTTGTGCCTGGCCCCGGTCCCTGACATCCTCCCGCGTCACCTCGGTGGCCCCTGTGCCCAACCCCAGCCCCCAGCATCCTCTAGGGCGACCTGGGCGGCCCTCCGTGCCCGGCCTCGGACCCCCCTCCGCACCCCACCTCGGACCCCCGCGCCCCACCTCGGACTCCCACACCCTCCAGTGCGACCAGGACAACCCTCCGCGCCCAGCCTCAGACCCCAGCATCCTCCTGCGCGACTCAGGCGGCCCTCCGTGACATGCCTCAGAACCCAGTGCCACACTGTGCAACCCAGGCAGCCCTCCACAGCTGGTCTCAGACCCCGGCAACCTTCTGCGCATCCCGGGTGGCCTTCCGTGCCCTGCCTCAGACTCTGGCGCAGCCACCCAAGACCCAGAGCCTGCACCTGTCTCCCCTGCACGGGAGCCTCTGTGCCACACTTCAGAGCCCGGATACCCTCGGGCACCACCACCCAAGACCTGCGCAACTCTCCAAGCTGTCTCTGAGACAGGGCACACACCGGCGCTGCCACCTGAGATCTAGGAGCACACGCTCCCCCCTGGGACGCACGCGCGATCCTCTGTGCCACGCCTCAGAGCCTGTGCACCCCTAGGCACCGCTACTCGATACCCGGAGCCCACACCTCCCGTGGGCCTGTTTGAAATCCTCAGCGCAGTGCATCAGAGCCCAGGCACCCTCCGGCGAAATTGCCCAAGACCCGGAGCACATGTGCATCCCTAGGGGGCCGGGCGACCCCAGCACATGCGCCTCGGAAACTGGGCAACTTCCAGCACTGTCACCCACGCCTCAGTGCCTTCACCCAACACCGGGCCTTGAAGTGCTCCTCACATGCCAACACCCAAGCTCCGGAGCCTGCATACCCCTCCACACACAATACCATGCCCCAGCCAACTGGACAAGAGGGATCCACAGCCTGCAGCATACTGACCCAATTGGGACTACAGGAACTATCAAGAGGTCTCATACACAGAAAGGAAGATGATGCAGAGGCAACAGAAACACAAAATGGAAAACACCGAAAATACAAGAATGAGGAACTGTGAGGAAACAAGAAACACCCACAATGCATCAACAAGTGAGATTACTGACTCTGACCTGCAGGAAATGCAAGACATAGAATTCCGAATTTTTATCTTCAGAATGATGAAAGGCCTCAAAGAAAGCATAGAGGAGATGAAGGAGGAAGTTGAGGCTCTAAGGAAGAATCAAAAAAAACTCTGAATCAGAAAGAAAGAACGAAATGAAGGAGTCAATAAACAAATTAAAGACTGCAATAGAAACCAACTCTAGTAGGCTCAACCACATGGAAAATAGGGTATCACTCCTGGAAGACAGCTCATTCAAAACTGAGAACACAGTCAATGATATACAGAAGATATTACAACACACCCTGGCCATTCAAGAAATACAGAACAATGCAAGATGTCCTAATCTAAGGATAATAGGCATTGAAGAAGGTTTAGAAGCACAGACCAGGGGTATAAGAAACCTCTTCAAAGAAATAATTTCAGAGAATTTTCCGAACATAGAAGATTTGGATATACACATACAGGAGACATATAGAACACTGTTAAGACAGGACCAAAGAAGGACCTCCCCTCACCACGTAATTATTAAAATGACTAACATAGAGGCCAAAGAAAGAATCCTAAAAGCAGCAAGAACAAAAGAATGGGTGATATACAGGGGCAAAACAATAAAAATCACCCCAGACTTCTCAACCCAAGTCAGGAATGCCAGGAGGGATTGGTATGAAGCACTCCAGACACTGAAAGAAAACAACTTCCAACCAAGACTGAAATATCCAGCAAAGCTATCATTTAAAATTGATGGAGAAATAAAAATGTTCCATGATAAACAAACATTTAAAGAATTCCTGAGGACCAAGCCAACACTAGAGAAAATTCTAAAAAAAAATAAACCACAAAGAAGGAAAAAAAAGCAATTTTCAGAACCACAGGAGAGGTGAACTCCACCAGGCAGGCAAATAAACAAGGAGATTTGTCACTACAGCAAATAGAAAATAAAACTCAAAATGACAGGAAACAAAAATCATATCTCTATAATAACATTGAATGTCAAAGGACTCAACGCCCCAATTAAAAGGCACAGACTGGCAATGTGGATCAAAAAGCATAATCCAACTATATGCTGTCTATAAGAAACTCACCTTCTAGCCAAAGATACTCATATGCTAAAGGTAAAAGGATGGAAAAAGATATATCTTTCAAACGGAGATCGAAAACAAACAAGGGTAGCAATGCTTATATCAGACAAAACAGACTTTAAGCTAAAACACATCAGAAGAGACAAACAGGGTCACTTCTTATTAATAAAAGGAACAATCCAACGAGAAGATATAAAAATAGTAAACATTTACGCCCCAAATGTGGGCGCACCCACATTCATAAAACAAAGTCTTCGGGACATCAGGTCCCGAAATAGACCCAAACACAATAATATTGGGAGACTTCAACACACCACTCACACCACTAGATCGATCCTCCAGACGAAAGATGAATAAAGATTGTTCAGACCTAAAGAAAACTATAGACCAAATGGATCTAATAGACACATACAGATTATTTCAACAACACCTGAATACACATTTTTCTCAGCTGCCTACAGAACATTCTCCAAAATAGACCACATACTGGGTCACAAAGCAAGCACCAGCAAATTCAAAAGATGTGATATAATTTCCTGCATCTTCTCAGATCACAATGGATTGAAACTGGAAATTAACAACAGGAAGACAAAAAGTAATCACATAAGTACATGGAGACTGAACGATACACTCCTGAATGAGGACTGCATCAGAAAAGAAATAAGGGGAGAAATAAAAAAATTCCTGGAATTAAATGAAAATAGAGACACGACATATCAAAATCTGTGGGACTCCTTGAAAGCGGTGTTAAGAGGAAGATTTATAGCACTGAGTGCCCACATAAGAAAAACAGAAAACATCCAAATAAATAACCTAATGACCCACCTCAAGGATCTTGAAAAACAGGAACAGTCACAGCCCAAAGCCAGTAGAAGGCAGGAGATAACTAAAATGAGAGCAGAAATTAATGAAATAGAAAATTTAAAAAATACAAAGAATCAACAAAACAAGAAGCTGGTTCTTTGAGAAGATTAACAAGATTGACAAACCACTAGCTAACCTAACCAAAAGAAGGAGAGAATCAACCCAAATTATCAAAATCAGAAATGAAAAAGGGGATATCACCACAGATAGTGGAAAAATCCAGAGGATCATAAGAAGCTACTTTGAAAACTTATATTCCAATAAAATGGAAAACATGGAAGAGGTCGAAAGATTTCTAGACACATACAACCTACCCAAATTGAACCAAGAGGATACAGAAAAATTGAATCAACCAAAAGCAAGCACAGAGATAGAAACAGCAATAAAAAGTCTTCCATTAAAGAAAAGCCCAGGTCCAGATGGTTTTCCAGCTGAATTTTACAAAACCTGCACAGACGAACTAAAACGGAATAGCTTCACAAGCTATTCTGTGAAATTGAAAGAGATGGAATTCTTCCAAACTCTTTTTACGAGGCCAACATCACATTAATAGCAAAGCCAAATAAAGATACCTCAAGGAAAGAAAATTACAGACCAATATCATTAATGGATAGACGCAAAAATTCTAAATAAAATACTAGCCACGTGCATTCAAAACCATATTGAGAAAATCGTACACCATGACCAAGTTGGTTTCATCCCAGGAAAGAAAGGCTGGTTCAACATATGCAAAACAATACATGTTATCCACCACATAAACCGAACTAAAAACAAAAATCACATGATCATTTCAATAGATGTGGAAAAAACATTTGACAAAATTCAACACCCATTCATGTTAAGAACTCTACAGAAAATCGGAATAGAAGGAACATACTTCAATATCATTAAGTCAATATATAAGAAACTCACAGCCAACATCATATTGAATGGGGAAAAATTGCCAGAATTCCCCTTAAAACCAGGAACAAGACAAGGATGCCCACTATCACCACTCCTTTTCAACATAGTCTTTGAAACTCTTGCCAGAGAAATAAGACAAGAGAAGGATATCAAAGGAATTCAAATAGGAAAAAAAGAACTAAAATTATCTTTATTTGAAGACGATATGATCCTATACCTAGAAGACCCAAAGAACTCAACCAAAAGTCTACTAGAGCTGATTAACAAATTCAGCAAAGTAGCGGGATACAAGATCAACCTAAAAAAGTCAGTAGCTTTCATATATGCCAACCATGAATCCACTGAGAAAGCAATCCAGAAAACAATCCCATTCACAATAACTTCAAAACCAATCAAATAAGGAATAAACTTATCCAAAGAGGTAAAAGACCTTTACAATGAAAACCATAGAACACTGAAGAAAGAAATCGAAGATCTTAGAAGATGGAAAGATCTCCCCTGCTCTCGGATAGGCAGAATAAATATTATCAAAATGGCCATCCTGCCAAAAATGGTCTACAGAGTCAATGCAATCCCTATCAAAATACCAACATCATTTTTCGTAGAGCTAGAAAAATCAGTCATTAATTTCATATGGAGAAACAAAAGACCCAGAATAGCCAAAGCAATTCTCAGCAATAAGAACCATGCAAGAGGCATCACAATTCCTGACTTCAAATTATACTACAGAGCTATAGTAATAAAATCAGCATGGTATTGGCACAAAAACAGACACATAGACCAGTGGAACAGAATAGAAGATACAGAAACAAGTCCACAAACTTATAGCCAATTGATTTTTGACAAAGGTGCCAAACACATACATTGGAGAAAGGACAGTCTTTTCAACAAATGATACTGGGAAAACTGGTTATCTACCCGTAGAAAAATGGAGCTGAATCCTTACCTCTCACCCTGCACAACAGTCAACTCGAGATGGATCAAAGACTTGGAAGTTAGACCAGAGACTGTGAAATTATTAGAAGAAGCCATAGGTCCAACACTCCATCATATAGGCACAGGTAGTAACTTCCTCAACAAGACCTCCAAAGCACAGGAAATTAAAACGAGAATTAATAAGTGGGATAGGATTAAACTACAAAGCTTCTGCTCATCAAAGGAAACCTAATATCTAGGATATACAAAGAACTTAAAAGACTTTACACTAAAAAAAACAAATAATCCGATCAAGAAGTGGGCAACTGAAATGAATAGACACTTCACGAAAGAAGAGATACAAATGTCCAATAGATACATGAAAAAATGTTCAACATCTTTAGCAATCAGGGAGATGCAAATCAAAACTACTCTAAGATTTCATCTGACCCCAATTAGAATAGCAAGCATTAAGAAGTCAAACAACAACAAATGTTGGCGAGGATGTGGGGAAATTGGGACTCTTCTACACTGTTGGTGGAATTGCAAACTAGTTCAACCACCAAGGAGATCAGTGTGAAGATTCCTCAGAAAACTGGGAATGGATCCACCATATGATCTGGCTATACCACTATTGGGTATCATACCAAGGCGATTGAAACTAGAAAACAACAGTAATATATGCATACCCATGTTCATAGCAGCACAATTCACAGTGGCCAAATTATGGAACCAAGCTAGATGTCCATCAACAGATGAATGGATTACAAAATTATGGGAAATACACACAATGGAATTCTACTCAGCAATAAAGAAGAACAAAATAGCAGCATTTGCAAGAAAATGGAAAGATCTGGAGAACATTATGTTAAGTGAGATTAGCCAATCACAAAAAAAGAAGGGACATATGTTTTCATTAATATGTGCAACTTAGGGAGTAGTGGGGACACAAAAGGGACTCCAATGACAACAGAGAACCCTCAGTGGTGCAAGGGAAGGGGTACAAGGGAAGGGGAAGGGCAAGAAAGAAGTGAATCTATGGAATTACTATCATAAACAATGTGTACATATGAGATTATACCAACATCATTCTCAGTGCTACATGTGGGGGGGAGGCAGGGGGAGGGACACCAAGAGCTGTGTGCATGTATGTTAACACCAAACTGATACTCATTGTGATGTGAGACTACAATGCACCAATAAAAACATATAAAAAAAGAATTACTACAGTATCCACTGCCCTCTTAATTGCTTACTACAGTATCCACTGCCCTAGTAATTTCCACAGCTTTGACTTCTCTCAATGGCCAAGGAAATTATATAAGGTGCACACCCTTGTTTCCTTTTCTTTTCTTTTTTTTTAACTTTTTGTGTATGTGGTACTGGGGATTGAACCCTGGGCCATTCTACCTCTGAGCTACACCCCTACCCCTATTTTTTCATTTTTATTTTGAAACAGGGTCTCTGTTGGTTAATGAGAGTCTCACTACTTGCTGAGGCTGTCCTCAAACCTGTGATCCTCCTTCCTCAGACTCCCAAGTACTGGTATTACAGGCATGCACACCACACCAAGCTGCATGAGCCACCAGGCCCGGCTACAGCCTTGTTTTCTATCCATGTCCCAATAGGATAAAGCAAAAAGGATTTGTTACCAAAAGTACAAGTGGGATGTGAGTGATTCACAAGGAATAGTGCAACAAGCTAAGAAATAGGAAAGCTGCTACTACCCTAAACCCAAATATCAAGGTGTTTTGGATAAGACACAAACTACTAAAAATTATTGATAAATTCGATTATATTAAAGTTGAGGTGTTGTGTATGTCAAAATATACCCTAAAGAAAATGAGAAGACATGTTACAATCTGTAAACATACATTTTTAATATATATGGTGACAAAGTAATGTTATCAATAACATGTAAAAAAAAACTGTTACAAATCAAGAAGGACAAATAGTCCAATATAAAATAATAGCCAAAAGACATAAATAGGCATTTCAGAGAAAATAAAATATATCCAGCCAATATACATTTTTAAAGATGTCAGGTTCATTAAGAATCAGAAAAAGTCAAATCAATGGCAATATAAGATAACATTTTAGCAATAATGTGGCAAAAGGATACTGGTAAAAATTAACTCTGGCCATAAGCATTAGGATGTAGATCCATAGGGTCTTTCACATATTGCTGGTGGAAAGTCAAATTGGAAAAGTCACTTCAGAAAACAGTGTATCATGGTATTCAAGTGCTGCATATTTCCATATTCTACCAACAAGGAATTACACCCTGAGGTGTGAACTGTTGAGAACCCCTTGTGTATAATCCAGAAAATACATACAATATCAGTTTGATCGATTAGGGTTCTATCATGGATACAGGATCACTATGAGAAATCCAGAATAAAGGATTAACACCAAGAATTAGATAGAACAACTGTGGGAGAGGCTGGGAGTAAAGAGCTAGAAAGCACCACCATAGAATCTGAGAACATCATTGACCAAAGACTTTTCAGGAAGCTGTTGATGAAGTCTTTGGAAGGCTCCCACCTCTACATCTGGTGGAGGACCTCAGGATGCTGCTGGTCATCAGGGCAGGCAGTGAGGAAGAAGAGCAGGATAAGAAGCAGGGAGGAGCCAAAGCAAACAGAGGCCCTTAAGGAAAGTCCAGAATCTGCAACTCTTGAACTATAGAAGAAGCTGCTGCTTTTGTGCATAGAGCTGCATGCCTGCCTGTCCCAGGACTTAGAAGACCTAGGAGAGCAGATGCCATGCAGACAAAGTGGGTTTACAGATCAGAAACAATACCAATAAGCTTTTGCAGCTGAGGCTCTGCACCAGCCTTCCAAACGTAAGAACTGCTGCTTCATTTTTGCCTTCTGAAATTTTTGGAAATTTCACTTATGACAAATCCAAATCAAGGACCACACAGAGGAGGGAATGCTAAGAAATTAGATAGAGCTTAGCTAAGGTGACATAGACCCAAACCACCCAGATCCACTCCTTTGCCACAAAACACACTTCTTTAGATGATTAGCTTCTAAATAAAACATAATAGCAAAATGAGTTTCCTCATGGTGGAATTATCCCACATACAACTGAAAACATGCCAACACTGCCCATATGCACACAAAAGAGGAGACCAAGTCCAACATATCACTTTGGCCACTCTGGATGCCGATTCTTTCTCTTCTTGATGAATAACACATGACCTTGTATAGCCTGCAATTTAAATACTGAGATGTATGGCAAATCACAACCAACACACCTTGTGAGAGGGTGGCCAAAATAAAAGAACTGGTTCATATATATACATATTTCCTTTCAAAACAAAGAACAGTCTTGGAATTCCACGTTTCGTGGCCTGGATCAATCCAGTCTTCTCCATTAGTGTTAGGATTTGGATTTAGAATGTCCCCCAAGAGGCTCATGTTTTGGAAGCATATTCCCAAGGCAGCAAAGTTCAAAGGTGGGGTGTGGCTGGAGGAGATGGGGGTGTGGCATTGAGGATTATATCTGTCTATGGTTGCTTCCTGTCCTCTCTCTGCTTCTGGCTGCATGATCTGAAGGCAGTTCTTCTCTGCTACATGTTCTGCCACCACAGTTTCTGCCTTGGAGCCAGCCAACCATGGACTGAACTTCTGAAATCTCTGAAAGTGTGAGCCCATATAAACCTTTCCTCCTCTGAGTTGTTCTTATCAGGTGTTTTGGTCACAGCAAGGAAAAACTGACTAAAACAATAGGGAAGTCATGGTAGATGGGTGCACAGATGTGACCCCAGGACCTTGTGCCAGGTGCTCAGACTCCAAAGATAGACATAGTCCCTGACCTCGCAATTCATGGGGCTATGTACTGTGATCCAGAACATCCTCTTCACCTACAGGTTCCCCTGTAGGAAGCTATTCTGCTGTCCATGGTGCTGCCCTCACCATGTTAAAAGGGATTACTGTGTTTTCCTGTGAGGACCCAGGCGCCCAGGTCGCTGTCCACAGTACTGCCTAGGACAGACAAGCTGGGCGTAAGCTGCTGTCCATGGTTCTGCTTTTGTTTTCCCATATAGCCTAACAATTGTTTTAATAAATAGACTTTTCCTTTTTTCAGGACAGTCTCAGCTTTGCAGATAAACTGAGCAAAATGTACAGAGAGCTCCCATATACCCCAGGACCACATCACACACAGCTTCATTGGTTATTAATATTTTGCATCAGGATGGTACCCTTGTGATGATCCAATATTGACACATTACTATTAATTAAGGTCTATAGTTTCCCTAAGGGTTCACTACTTGTCTTGTACAGTTCTTTGACTTTTGACAAGTGCATGTCATGTTTCCACCACTACAGTATCATACAGAATAATGTCTACTGTACTTTACTAGTCTTTCCTTACCCCTCCGCCACCAAGCCCCTCTAAATACTGATCTGTTTACTGTCTTTATAGTTTTGCCTTTTGAAACATCATATACTTGGAATTATACAATATGTACCCTTCTCCAGCTGTCTTCTTTCATTTAACAATATGCATCTAACATTCCTTCATATCTTTTTGTAGCTTGATAGTTCATTTCTCTTTATTGATGAATAAATATACCAAAACTATTTTACCATTCACCTTCTGAAGGATATCTTAGTTGCTTCCAAGTTTGGGCAATTATAAACAAAGCTCCTATAAAAATCCATGTGCACACTTCTGTGTGGACTAAATTTTCAATTCATTTGGGTAAATATCCAGGAGTGTGATTTTACAGTAAAATCACATTTAGCATTTTAAGAAATTGCCAAATCATCTTTCAAAGTAGCGTACTATGTTGCAATCCCACCAGCAATGAATGAGGGTTCTTATTGACCCAGATCCTCAACAGAATTTGGTGTTGTCAGGGATTTTGTTTTATTTTCCTTTGCCTTGTTTGTTTTGTTTTGGATTTTTCTCCATTCTAACAAGTGCCTAGTGGTACATCACAGTTACTTGAATTTCAGTCACTCATGACATGATGTGGAACATCCTTTCATAAGTCTATTCACTATATATAAGTCTTCTTTGGTGAGGTGTGTTTTCATACCTTTTTCCCTTTTTAAATAAGGTTATTATTTTTTTACCGTTGAGGTTTAAGAGTTTTTTCATATTATGGATACCAGTACTTTATCTGATATGTGCTTTACAAATATTTTCTCTTTTTATTATATTGGTGCATTGTAGTCTCACCATAATGCAGTTCAGAGTGACAGAGGCATACATGTACACAGCACTTGGTGAGCTTCTCCCTGGCTCCCTTCCCACTCCCTCCCCATCCCATACATGATACTGAGATTGGCATTGGTAATTTCACATATGTACATAACATCAGTGGAAGTGTTTCCTTCATTAATTCTCCCTCCCCCACCCCACCACCACTCTCTACTAGACCCCCTGAAATGCTCCACTAGGGTTTCTCCTCCATTATCTAAAGTCCCTTTTGTGTCCTGATTACTTCCTAGCTTCCACAGATAAGAGAAAACATATGACCCTTCACTTTCTGTGACTGGTTAACATAGTGTTCTCCAGGTCCACCCATTTCCCTGCAAATGACATAATTTTGTTCTTCTTTATTGCTGAGTAGAATTCCATTGTGTGTATATCCCATAGTTTTGTAATCCATTCATCTGTTGATGGACACCTAGTTGGTTCCATAATTTAGCTATTGTGAATTGTGTTGCCATGAACATGAATTTGCATGTATCACTACAATATTCTGATTTCAATACCCTTGGGAAGATACACAGGAATGGTATAGCTGGATGATAGGGTGGATTCATTCCCATTTTCCTGAGGAATCTCCACATTGATCTCTGTAGCAGCTGTACTAATTTGCAACCCAACCAACAGTATATAAAAGTTCCTACTTCCCCACATCCTCACCAGCATTTATTGATGTTTGACTTCTTGATGATTGCCATTCTGATTGGGGTTAGATAGAATCTCAGTGTAGTTTTGACTTGCATCTCCCTGATTGCTAATGATGTCAAACATTTTTTCATATATTTATTGGCCATTTGTATTTCTTCTTTTGAAAAGTGTTGATTCGGTTCACTTGTCCATGTCTTGATTTGATTATTTTTCTTTAGTGTTAAGTCTTTTAAGTTCTTTTATATTCTAGGTGTTAGTTCTCTATCAAAAGAGTAGCTGGCAAAGATATTCTCCCATTCATCAGGCTCTCTCTTTAAATTTTTAATGGTTTCTTTTGATGACCATAATTTTTTTAATTTAATGCCATTCCACTTGTTAATTCTTGTTTTAATTTCCTGAGCTTTGGGGGTCTTGTTGAGGAAGTTTCTACCAGTGCCAATATGTTAGACTGTTGGTCCTATGCCTTCCTCTAGTCATTTCAAAGTCTCTGGTCTAATTTCCAGTTCTTTGATCCATCTTGGGTTGACTCTCGTGCAGGGTGAGAGTTTGAAATTTAATTCTATTTTTCTACAAATGGATAACCAGTTTTCCCAACACCATTTGTTGAAAATGCTGTCTTTTCTCCAATGTAGTTTTTGGCACTTTTGTCAATAATCAATTGGCTATAAGTGTGTGGATTTGTTTCTGTATCTTCTGTTCTGTTCCATTGATCTATGTGTCTGTTTGTGCTAATACAGTGTTGCTTTATTACTATGGCTCTGAAGTATAATTTGAAGTAAGGAATTGTGACACCTCCTGCATGGTTCTTATTGCTGAGAATTGCTTTGGCTATTCTGGGTCTTTTTTTCTAACTCTGTGAAGAATTACATTAGTATTTAATAGGGATTGCATCGAATCTGTAGATCATTTGTGCTAGAAAACCATTTTGATAATATGTATTCTGGCTATCCAAAATATAGGATATCTTTCCATCTTCTAAGGTCTTTTTCAGTTTCTTTCTTTAGTGTGTTATAATTTTCATTGTAGAGGTCTTTTACCTCCTTGGTTAGATTTATTCCTAAGTATTTTACTGATTTTGAGGTTATTGTGAATGGAATTGCTTTCCAGATTTCACTTTCAGTGAATTCATGATTGGCATATTGTTGGGCCCCCCACCCGGTGCCATGAAAGGGCCTGGTGGACTAGCAGAAGCCTGCTCTAGAGTACCGGGCCTCTTCCACGTGGCAATGACTCAGCATATCAATGGCAAAGATGGAGCTGGCGGACCCCTCAGAGGGAGGTCCCGCGGTTAACCCCACCTAACCTCAGGAGGGCTATGATAGGCAGTTACCTCCTCCCGTGCTCACGAACAACAGGTGCCTCCACCTATGATAGGTTACAGGGGGGCATAATGACCCGACCGTTGCGTGCCATTGGGCCCCATCCTATTGCTCTGAAAATTCCTTTATGTCCTTTACTTTAAAAGTTCAACTGTCTTTCTAAATAAATGAGTTCTTGCCCTGACTTGGCTCCCGGCTCTTTGGTGCTTGTTCGGGCCATCGACACTTACTTCCCTGCTCAGCCCGTGCCGCTGCTCAGGCTGGTTCCCGGCAGCATATAGAAAAGATAATGATTTTTGAAGAATTATTTTGTATCCAACTACTTTGCTAAATTTTTTTTTTTGCGGTACCAGGGATTGAATGCAGGGGCGTTCTACCTCCACGCTACGCCCCCGGCCCTATTTCTTATACTTTATTTTGAAACCGGGTCTCACAAAGTTGCAGAGGGCCTCACTAAGGAGAGAGTGAGAGAGAGAGAGAGAGAGAGAGAGAGAGAGACAGGGAGAGAGAGAGAGAGAGACAGAGCTGAGGCTGGAGATCCTCTGGTCTCCGCCTCCCAAAGTACTGGGATTACAAGCGTGCGCCACCACGCCCGGCTACTTTGCTAAATTTTTTAATCAGCTCTAGAAGTTTTTTTGGTTTTGGGGGGGATCTTCTAAGTATAGGATCATGTCATGTGCAAATAGAGATACTTTCAGTTCTTCTTTTCCTTTTTGTATTCCTTTGATTTCCTTCTCTTGCCTTATCCTTCTGGCTAGAGTTTTGAGTACTATATTGAAAAGTAGGGGTGATAGTGGGTGTCCATGTCTTGTTCCTGATTTTAAAGAGAATTTTTGCAGTTTTTCCCCATTCAATATAATGTTGGTTTGGGGTTTGTTTTATATTGCCTTTATAATGTTGAGGTAAGTTCCTTCTATTCTAATTTTCTGCAGTGCTTTTAACATGAATGGGTGTCGGATTTTGCCAAATGCTTTTTCAGTATCTATTGACATGATCATGCGATTTTGTCCTTAGTTTTATTCATGTGGTGAGTTACATGTATTGATTTGTGTGTGTTGAACCAGTCTGGCATCCCACAAATGAAACCAACTTGGCCATGGTGTACAATTTTCTTGATATGGTCTTGAATTAGTATCACTAGTATTTTGTTTAGAATTTTTGCATCTATGTTCATCAAGGATATTGGTCTGTAATTTTCCTGAGGTATCTTTATTTGGTTTTGTTATTAAAGTGATACTCTCTTCATAGAAGGAGTTTGGAAGAATTCCATCTCTTTCTATTTCACGGAGTAATTTGTGAAGAACTTGGTTTAGTTCTTCTATAAAGGTTTTGGAGAATTCAGCTAGGACTCCATCTGGACCTGAACTTTTCTTTGATGGAAGGCTTTTATTGATATTTCTATCTCTTTGCTTGCTATTGGTTGGTTTAGGCTTTCTATATCCTCTTGGTTCAATTTAGGTAGGTTGTATGTGTCTAGAAATCTGTTGATTTCTTCTATATTTTCCACTTTATTGGAGTAAATTTTCAAAATAGTTTCTAATGAATCTCTGGATTTCCCCTCTGTCTGTGGTGATGTCTCCTTTTTCTTTTCTTATTTTAGTACTTTGGGTCAATTCTCTCGTTCTTTTGATTAGGTTGGCTAAGTGTTTATCAATCTTGTTCATCTTTTCAAAGAACCAGATTTTTGCTTGGTTGATATTTTGTACTGTTTTTTGTTCTCTATTTCATTGATTTTTCTCTGATTTTAATTATTTCTTACCTTCTGCTGGCTTTGAGACTAGTCTGTTCCTGATTTTCGAGGGCCTTGAGGTGCATTATTAGGCAGTTTATTTGATGACGTCTCTGTTTTTCTTATGTGGGCACTTAATGCTATAAATTTTCTTCTTAAAACTGCCTTCAACATGTCCCATAGATTTTGGTATGCTGTGTCTCTAAGTTTGTATAATTCTATGTTTTTTTATTTCTCCCCATATTTCTTCTATGATCCAGTCCTCATTGAAAAATGTATCATTCAGTTTCCAGGTATTTGTAACTCCTTTAGGTCTTCCTGTTGTTGAATTCTACCTTCATTCCATTATGATCTGAAAAGATGCAGGAAATTACATCCTTTTAATTTGCTGGTACTTTCTTTGTGCCCAAGAATACAGTGTATTTTGGGAAAGCTTCAATAAGCAACTGAAAAGAATGTGTATGCAGCTGTTTTTGGATGGAATATACTGTATATGTCTATTAGGTCCATTTGGTTTATAGTGTCATTTAGTCTGAAGATACTTTACTGATCTTTTGTCTGAAAGATTGACCTAGTGATGTAAGAGGTGTGTTGAAGTCTTCCAATATTATTGTGTTGGGGTCTATCTGAGTCTTAATGTCATGAAGAGTTTTATTAAAGTGGGTGTGCCCACATTTGGGGCATAAAAGTATACTATCATTTTATCTTCTTGCTGGATTGTACCTTTTATCAGTAAGAGATGACTTATTTGTCTCTTCTGATGTTTTTCTTTAAAGTCAGCTTTGCTATATATAAGAGTTGCTACCCTGCATGTTTCTGGTCTCTCTTTGCAAGGAATATTTTTTCCATTATTTCATTTTTAGTCTATGAATATCTTTGCCTATAAAATGAGTTTCTTCCCAGCAGTAGATGGTTGGATTATGGTCTTTAATTCACATTGCCAGTATATGACTTTTAATTGGGAAGTTTAGACCTTTGACATTCAATGTTATTATTAAGAGATGATTTTTGTTTCCTGTCATTTTAAATTTTATTTTCTATATGATATAGTGTTATTTCTCCTTTGCTTAGCTGCTCATCTGATAGACTTCATCTCTTCTCTGGTTCTGGAATTTATTTCTTTTTTCTTCTTTGTGCTTTATTTCTTTAAGTATTTTCTCTAGTGCTGGCTTAGTAGTCATGAATTCTGTTCATTTCTTTTTTTTTTTTTTTGCAGTACCAGGGATTGAACACAGGGGCGTTCTACCTCCGCGCTACGCCCCCCGCCCTATTTTTTATGCTTTATTTTGAAACCAGGTCTCACAAAGTTGTGGAGGGCCTCACTAAGGAAAGAGAGAGAAAGAGAGGGAAAGAGAGAGCGAGAGCTGAGGCTGGCCGTGAACCCGGATCCTCCAGTTTCCGCGTCCCAAAGTACTGGGATTACAAGCGTGCGCCACCACACCCGGCTAATTCTGTTCATTTCTGCTTGTCTAGAAAGGTTTTTATTTCTTCACCAATTTTGAAAGATATCTTTGCTGGGTATAGTAGACATGGTTGGAAGTTGTTTTCTTTCAGGTCCATCATACCAAGTACATCATACCAAGCCTCCTGGCTTTCATGATTGGGGTTGAAAATTCTAGAGTGATTCTTATTGTTTTGCCTCTGAATGTCACCCATTCTTTTGCCCTCAATGCCATTTTGATTATTATGTGATGTGGGGAAGTTCTTCTTTGATCTTGTCTTATTGGAGTTCTGAATGTAATCTCTGGTACGTGGACATTCATCTCATTTTCCATGTTTGGGAAATTCTCTGATATTTTTCTTAAGAGGTTTCCAATGCCCTTGGTTTGTGCTTCTTGACCTTCTTCAATGCCTATTATCCATAAGTTAGATCATTTCATATTATACCAAATTTCTTAAATACTCTGGTCATGTTGTCATATTGTCTTCTCTATATTGTTGAATGTGTGGTCAGTTTTTAATGAGCTATCTTCTAAGAGTGGGACTCTATTTTCTATGTGGTCTAGTCTGCCAGTGATCATTTCTTTGAGGACTTTATTTCATTTATGTTTTTCCTTCATTTCACTCACGGCTTCTTTTTTTATTCTTACTTGGGGGGGCTTCAATTTCTTTATTGATATATTCACTCATTTTCTGTACACTGTCTTTGATTTAATTTCTAAGGTCTTAGATCATATTGAGAATAAAAATTCTGAATTCTCCTGGCATTTTCTGTAGCTTTTTATTGGTGATCTCCATTGTCGTGGGAGTTTATTGTTTCCTCATCAGTCTTCATTCTCATGATTTCAGGATTTTTAGGTTTGTATCTCTGTTGTATTTGCATTCTTTTCCTCTTTGTGTGATTGTCCTATGTCTATTTGTTGTCTCTTTATAACAAGTCCTGTGCTGGGGAATCTATATTTGCCTCAATGAATCCTTTGCACATATTCACCATTTTGAGTTAGTCTCCCAGAACCTCTTTAATAGGATGTAGTACTTAGCCAATGCAGGCAAGAGCAAGTAGTCTCTGATTGGCTGCAGGCCTCTGTGCTCTCCAGGCCCAAACTCAGCAATGCCAGAGACTATAACATTCCTCACTTGCAGCCTGGCTGGCTGAGTTTTAATGCCCCAGGAACACCACTGCTACTCTGCTGGTTGCAATCATGTGAAACTCTGCAGACTGCTGGCATCCATGATCACCAGGTACAAACTCTGCTGTCTGAGAAATTGTAGCATTCCCAGCCTGCAGTGTGGCTTTCTGGGTTAAATTGCCCCAGTGAAATCAATGCTACTCTGCCAGCTATGATATGTGAAACCCTGCTTGCACCTGGCATCCTTGCTTGCAGTGCCCAAACTCCACCAGAGGAAAGATTGTACCGTTCTGAACCTGGAGTGTGGGTGGCTGAATTATTTAGCCCCAGGAAAACCACTGCTGCTCTGGCAACTGGGATCACGTGAGACTTTGTCACCAGCTGGCCTCAATACCTGTAGTGCCCAAACACCACTGGGCAAGAGTTTATAACCTTCTGAGCCTGCAGCATGGATAGCTAAGTTATTTTGTCCAAATACACCACTTCTGATGATCCTGCAATGATTGCTGGAGACCTTGCAGGGGCATGGTGGACTGTTGACTCTAAGTCCCACCCAAATATATGACTTTAGCCTCTGCCTCACCTCCACAGGGATGGTTTGCAAACTCACAGTCCCCGTGAATTTGGTTGTTGCCACAAAAGTCCCTGCAGCCATTTAATATCCTGCTGGGATGGTTTATAAACTCATGGTCTTAACGAGCCCATTTGTAGTCACTTGGGTCCCTGCAGGAGGGTCTGTAGTTTCTCCATCCCAATGAGTTCAGCTGCAGCCACAGGAGTTTTCTGGGTGACTTGACTTGCTGGTCTGGAGATTCATGGTGGTCTTGATGAGGCTGGTTGTAGCCACTCAGGTCTCTGGAGGAAGGGTCTGTAGTTTCTCAGTCCCGAGTTCAGTTGCAGCCATGGAAATTTGCCTGGCAGTTTAGCTGGGTGGTCTGAAGGTCTAGTCTTGAGGTTTTTGAGTGTGGAGAGAAGAGTGCAATTGCTTTTACTTGGTGGTTCTCTGAAGTCACTGAATTGACAGGACTTAGCTTCTTCTTTACTGGAGTTCATCTCTGAGAGCCACCAGATTCTGGCAGCCACCAGCTCCAGTGCAGGCTCACCAAGAAGGCAGCCACCTCAGCTCTCCATTCACCAGGTAAGATAATGAAGCTCTTTTCAGTCCTCTGGTCTTTGTGCCACTTCCAACTCAACTACATTTCAACTGTCTCTTCGGTTGAGTTCTAGCTGCTTTTCTTCCCTTGCCAAAACGCAGTCTTCCTGCTGGTTGAGTTCCGAGTCTCAGAGCAACCAAAATATGCTGCCTTCCTCTATTACGCCATCTTTTAAAGCTGCAAATATTCTCTCTTAGTGTATGGCTTGTGTTTTTCATTTTCTTAACAATGTCTTCCACCGAGCACATATTATTCATTTTAATTAAGTTAAACTAATGAATTTTCCATGAATTGTACTTATGGCATTATACCTAAAATTCATTGCCAAACCCCAAATCACCTAGGTTTTCTCCTATATTATCTCCTTTTCTTTTCTTTACTTTCTTTTTGTGGAACTGGGGATTGAACCCAGGGGCATTCTACCTCCGAGCTACATCCCCAGCACTATTTTTTATTATTTTGAAGCAGGGTCTCATTAAGTTGTAGAGAGACTCACTAACTAACTGAGGCTGGCCGTGAACCCGGATCCTCCTGTCTCAGCCTCCCAAGTTCTGGGATTACAAGCATGCGCCACCATGCCTGGCTCTATATTATCTGCTAGAAGCTTCATAGCTTTGTGATTTACATTTCAGTCTATAACTCACTTTAAGCTAACTTTCTGGAAAGTGTAGGGTCTGTACCTGGATACATCTTTCTGCCTGTGGCTATCCCATTGTTTTAGTATCCTTCGGTAAAAAGATTCACTTTCTCCATTGCATTGCCTGTGCTCCTGTGCTAAAGATCACTTGATTGTATTTGCATAGGTACATTTGTGGACTCTTTATTTTGTTCTATTGATCTGTCTAATCTTTCACCAGATCTTCACTGTCTTGATTTCTGCAGCTTTATGGTCAGTCTTGTGGGGGGAGGGGATTGTTAGTACCCTGACTTTATTCTTCAAAATTGTGTTGGCTCTCCTCAATAATTCCCCTCTATATATAAACTTTATAATCCATTTGTCGACATCTACAAAATACCTTGCTGTGGTTTTGACTGAAATTGTGTTAAAATTGTAGATAAAGTTGTAAAAACTGACATCATGGGGAAATAGTAACTCTCATATACTGTTGGCGGGACTGCAAATCAGTACAACCTCTATGGAGACTCAAGATTGTTATAATGTCAGTTTGGGGGACTATTAATGAATGGATTTTGTTTTTTATTTAGCATCCTGAAATATTGTGCTCTATGGAGCAAATATAAATAGGCAAACCAGATAGAGCTTTGCAGCAATATCTTTATTTGTTGCTAAGCTTGTTTAGTGAAACTGTTAGTTGTATCCTCTCAACTTTTCCTTTTATAGATTTTTAAAATACTTTTATTGGTGCATTGTAATTATATAATTACATGTCTTAGGGAAGTTCAAATTCATACAAATAAACATGCATACAGGTCTTGGTGTGATTTCCTTCGGGCCCCACACCACTACCCACCCCCTCCCCATCCATAACAGTGAGATTGGTAGTAACACCTTCATACATGGACATAGCACAATTTGAACTGCTTCTTTAATCAGTTCTTCCCTTTTCCCTTCCCACCTCCCTCCCTCTATTCCCTTCCACTATTCTACTGATCAATCTCCTCAAATTATCTAAAGTCCCTTTTATTTCCTGTTTTCTCTCTAGCTTCCCCATATGAGAGGAAAAACTTCCTGTGACTGACTGATCTTAGCATAATATTCTCTAGTTCCATCCACTTTACTGCAAATGTCATAATTTTGTTGTTCTTTATGGCTGAGTAAAACCATTGTGTATATATACCACATTTCATTATCCATTCATCTGTTGACAGACACCTAGGTTGGCTCCATAATTTGGCTATTGTGATTTGTGCTGCTATAAGCATGGTCTAGGGGAGGGTTGGGGGGAGAGAGGAAGAATTCATGAAGGAAACACTTCCATGAACATTATGTACAAATGTGAGAATACCAACGCCAATCTCAATATCTTGTATTGGGAAGCAAGGGATTGGGGAGGGAGCCAGGGGAAAACTCACAAAGTGCTGTGTTCATGTATGTCACTATCCTAAGAACTACATTATGATATGAGACTATGATGCACCAATAAAAGTATTTTTAAAAGCTATCTAAAACCTTAAGACCAATACCCATACTAGTGTTTGAGATAAGTACCAAGGCCCAGCCAATTTGACACATAAAATTAACCATCACACCTGCATACCTGGAATAATTCTTTTAACATATTGTTGGATTCAATTTGCCAGTATTTTTGTCATGAGGTATTACATTGTCAATGTTGAAGGCAGTATATCTTTGAAAAAGACACAAGATCTCATCCATATTCATTTATCTTCTTTTGAATCCCACTGGACTATATTTCTCAGCCTCATTATGGGTGGATGGAGACCTGTTACCAGTTCTGGTCAATGAGTAACTTGAATAAATCAGACAGTACCTTGAAGTGGGCTGAGGCTCCAACAAGAAACTATGGTTCAGGAGACAGGAGGAAGCCAGTAGGGAGCCTAATGTAAGAGGCTGGTCAGCTGTGGGTCCTCGTCATGCCTTGACAAAACAGTTGTTGAAACTTGGGAGTCCATTTTCCTGACTGTTCACCATGTAGCTCTAGAGTAAGAGATTGAAAAAAATAGATTATTAGTCATTTAGGTTGACTACTGTTAGCTTCCTTCATTACAGAATTAGAAAGAAGAGATTGGTTCAGAGAAGAATTGGTGGCTTTGCAAGTAAAAATTTTTAAAATAATACAGAAAATCCAAAAAACTACACAAGGAATTGAAAGGACTTACTTCTTCTAGATGCCAAGCGGAAAGATGTGACACAAAGGTTTTGGTGATGAGGCTGATGACAAAGATCTGATTAGGCCTTCCCATCCATGGCCACCTTCACAGATAATTCAAGCTATTAATTTTAGAAAACAGAGACATTGGAATAAATATTCAAACAAATAAGGAGTTAACAAAACTGCCTAGGAAAAAAATTTTGTATATCATTATTGGCACATTGAAGTGATTAAAAGCAAATAGATGCTGGGCGTGGTGGCGCAACCACATGAAAACCAAAAACACTGGTGTCTAAAATAGAAAGAGAATTAGTAATAGCAACAGATGGCAGCAGCACTGGGTGTGCTGTGGCTCAGTGTGGGAGGGGAAGCTCCTCTCCAATGAGCCAAAAGACATTTTCCCAATGAGTTTGAGAAAAACAGACACTGTCCAACAAATTCACAATCTAAGCAGAAAATGAGCTCAGAAATGGCAAGCTGAGCCCCTGCAGGAGGGAGCTCCAGCACGCCTCAGCAGAAATAGTTCAAGCAGGGAAGCAATGACAGATTACAAAGACCCTGTTTGGACCTCCCAAGCAGCAAACTCAGAATTCCTGCCATTACCATTGCTTTCTATATTTCACTCTCTATTTCTTTTCTTCTTTTTCTTTTTTGCTCTGTTCTTGGTATACTTGCTTTTTGAAGACCCAAACCAAACAGGCAGTTAATCTTTACTCTTCATGGTCCCCATGGCCTCAGTCAGTCTGGGCATAGAGTGAGACTGTAACGCAGACTGGGAAACACACAGTGTAGCCAGTCAATCAATCTACAGAGTGGAGATGAAGAAAGGGCACTTTCATTTGAAGTAGAGGTCTGATCTCTGTGATAAGAAGCATGACTGATAGGGGGTACACTGGGACAGATCAGGGCCAGACAAAAAGTGGAGAACCCTACACACAACCTCCCCCCAGCCAAGAAGGGGCTGGAGGATAAACTAAGATGTGCCATAAGCTTTCCCTCAGCACATGGATGGAGGCTTTCAGAATGAGGAGTGCAATAAAATGCAGGTCAGTGTATAGGCAGAGAACATGAGAGAGCTGGCCAGCACCCCACCCTGACTTACAGTCTCACTCCCAGACACAATAGCAAAACCATTTCAAGAACTTCTACTCTGAAGCAGAAAACAGTCCCAAACCAGAGGGGAACAGACAGGAGGAGGCAGAGCTGAGCATACAGACTTCCCTAAGAAGTTGGGCCAGTTTGGGTTGGAACTGAGAACAAATAAACAGCAGAATATTTGTGACACACAAACGTCATCATAGTTGGGAGATTTAAAGTCAAAATCCTGGAAGAAAGGCCCTTATTTCAAAAACCTCAGCAAGGAGAAAATCGAACATCTGTATGATAGTTACTGCATTGACTGCATGATATTGATTCCTAATATCTCCTCACAATTTGTGTTTTGTCAGAGTTCTAACTAATATTATGTATTTGGTCAATTAATTAGATCCTCTCTCAATACCTCTTTTCTTCACTCCCATCTCCATTCCTGTTCCCTCTTCTTCATCCATTTTACTCTCCCTATTTTAACTTCTGTCCTCCTTTTTATAGCTTATGTTGATATACAGTTTGGTCTTAAATTACCACTGCTACTGGTTTACTCTCTCCTTTCAAAGAGGTACTGAGGATTGAAATCAACACTTTGATTATGATCATCAGCTTTGTTGAATATATGATATAACCCCAGCCCTGGGCTTATTATAAAAACGTAACTACTCACTAAAGGACCCCCACATAAAATAGAAATTTGTCTCAAGAGATGCAGAAAAATAGGACCTCAGAAAACAGGCCAACAAGATGCCTCCAAAAATTTACAACCCCTCAATAACTAAATCCACACATATTGGTGTGGGTAAAATATCAGACAAATAATTCAAAACACTAATTGTTAAAATGGTCAATGAATGTTTAAAAGATCTAAGGAATGAACAAAGATAAAATACAGAAAGTAAGCACTCAGTAAAAAGATAAAGATTCCAAAAAAGAATTGAACAGAAATCCTGGAAATGAAAGACACAATAAATCAACTAAAAAATTTAATTGAAATCTCAACAATAAGTTAGACCAAATAAAAGACAGAATTTAAGGCTTTAGCCAGCCAGATGTGGTGTCACATGCTTGTAATTACAGTACTTCAGAGGCTGAGACAGGAGGATCACAGGTTCACAGCCAGCCTCAGCTACTTAGTGAGGCCCCCCACAACTTAGTGAGACCTTGTTTCAAAATAAAAGAATAAAATAGGGTTGGAGATGTATCTCAGAGGTATTATTACCCTGGGTTCCATTCCTAGTACCATAAAAAAATTAAGGCTCTACAGACAAGGTATATAAACTTGAATACTTAGCGATAAAGAAAATTAAGAAACCATGATCGGAATATATAAGAAATATGGAACAACACTAGAAAACAAACTTAAGAATCATTGGAATTGAAGAGGTATTGGGATGAAGGCTAATGGCATTGATAACCTTTTCAATGAAAAAAAATAACAGAGGAGTTCTAAATGTTGGGAATGAGATGGAAATCCAAATAAAGGGGACATTTAGAACCCCAAATAGACAGGATCACGTAAGAGCCTCTCCATGACACATTAAAATTAAAATACCTAACAGAAAGAACAAGGATAGAACTTTTAAAACCTCAAAAGAAAAACATTGGATCACATTTAGAAGTAAACAAGAAAGTCACTCATACAGGTAAGGGGAACAATCCAAGAAGATATACTAATAGAAAATATTTATAACCTAAACATCAGTGAAATTAATTACATAAAACAAACACTTCCCAACAAAAAAGACTCAGACCCCAATACAATAACACTGGGAGAGTTCAGCACAGCTCTCTCACAAATAGGTCATTCCATCATAAATTTAATAAAGAATCTTCTGACTTAAAAATATTATAAATCATATGGACCTAACAGACATCTGTAGAAGATTTCACCAAACAACAGTCTAATTCACTTTCTTCTCAGCTTCTCACTGAAACTTCTTCAAAATAGACCATATTTAAGGTCACAAAACACATCTTAGCCTGTGCAAAAAAAATTGATATATTACCTTATATTGTATCAGATTATAGTGGAATGAAATTAGAAATCAACAGCAAGAAAAACTATAGAAACTACACAAACACATTTGAACAAGGAATAGATTATAGAGGAAATCAGGGGAGAAATTTTAAAGTTTCTATAATCAAATGAGAGTAGAGATACCACATACCAAAATCTCTGGGACATTCACTACGAAGGTGGTTCCAAGAGGAAAGTTTATAGCAATGAGTACCTACATAAAAAGTCAGAACGATCCCAAATAAACAATCAGATGGTGCATCTCAATGCCCTAGAAAAATAAGAACAACTCAATTCCAAAACCAACAGAATGAAGGAAATAATTAAGATCAGAGTCAAAATTAATGAAATAGAGAATTTCAAAATCAAGACAAAAGATTAATGTAACTAAAAGTTTGTTTTTTGAAACAATAAACAAGATTGATAACCCTTAGCCTTACCTTTCCTTATGAAAGGGAAGAGAATACCCAATCTAATAAAATTAAAGATGAAAAAGAAGATATCACTACAGACATCTCTGAAATCCAGAGGATTGTTAGGTACTATTTTGAAAACTTATAGTGCAATAAATTGGAAAATGTAAAAGAAATGCACAATTTTTTGTACTAGAGATTGAAACCAGGGACATTCTACCTACAAGTTACCCCCCCTGACCTTTATTTATTTTTTGTTTTGAAACAGGGTCTTGCTAGTTTGCTGAGAGTCTCACTATATTTCTGAGACTATCCTCGAACCTGCAAGCCTCCTTTCTCAGCTTCCCAAGTATTGGGATCACAGGTATATGCCACCACTCATGGCAAAAGGCACAAATTTTTAAATGCGTATGACTTACCAAAATTGAACCAAGAGAATATGAGAAACCTAAACAGACCAACACCAAGCAATGAGACTGAGCAATAATAAAAAGCCTTCCAACAAAGAAAATCCCAGGATCAGATGAATTCTCGACCGAATTCAACCAATCTTTTTAAAAGAACTAGTGCCAATACTCCTCAAATTATTCCATGAGATATAAAGAGGGAAACAATCTCAAATTCATTCTATGAAGCCAGTATCACCCTGGTAGAAAAACAGATAAGGACATGTCAAGCAAAGAAAACTACAGACCAATATCCCTGCTGAACATAGTGAAAATTCTTAATGAAGTATTAGCAAATTATTTTACATAGCATATTAAGAAGTCTGTACATCATGATCAAGTTGGTTTTATTCCAGGGGTACAAGGATGGTTCAATATACCCAAATCAATGAATATAATCTATCACATAAATAAAATTAAGGACAAAAGTCACATTATCATCTTAATAAATACAGAAAAATCCTTTGACAAAATTCAGCATCCATCCATGCTAAAAACACTGATGAAACTAAGAATAGAAGAACTTGCCTCAACATCATAAAGCCTATATAGGACAAGCCCAAAACCAACATCCCACTGACTAGAGAAAAATGAAAATCATTTCCTCTAACATCAGGAGTAAAACAAAGATGTCCACTTTCACCACTCCTATTCACTATAGTACTTGAAATTTTAGCCAGAGCAATTAGGCAAGAGAGGAAAATTAAAGAGATCAATATAGGAAAGGAAGAAGTCAAATTAGCACTGTGGATGATATAATCCTTTACTTAGGAGAACCAAAATAAATCCACCAGAAAACTTCTAGAGCTGATAAACAAATTCAGCAAAGTAGCAGGATACAAAATCAGCATGCAAAAATGAGTAGCTTTTTATATAGTGATAACAAATCTTCTGAAAAAGAAATCAAGAAAGCAATCATATTCTTTTCCTGCATGTCCTCAAAAATACATAGAAATAAATCAAATCGAGGAGGTGAAAGATCTCTACCATGAAAATTATGGAACACTAAAGAAAGAAATTGAAGAAGACATTAGAAGATAGAAAGACCTCCCATGTTCTTGGATAGGCTAAATAAAGATTGTCAAAATGGCCATATTACCAAAAGTGATCTACAGATTCAGGGTGATACCTATCAAAACATGAGGGCCATTCTTCACAGAACCAGGAAAAAAATCCTAAAATTCATAGAGAAGAACAAAAGAGCCAGAATAGCCAAAGCAATTCTGAGCAATAAAAGCCATGTTAGAGATATCACAATACCTGATTTAAAATTATATTACAGAGTTATAATAATGAAAACAGTATGGCATTGCCATAAAAAGACACATAGAATAGACTAAAGACAAATCCAAATATATACACTCATCTGATCCTTGACAAACATGCCAAAAATATATGTTCGAGACAAGACAGCCTCTTTAACAAATGGCACTGGAGAAACTGGATGTCCACATGTAGAAGAATTAAACCAGGTCTCTATTTCTCGCCCTGCAGATGGATGGATAAATAAAATGTGGTGTGTATATATATACATGTATATATATATATGCAATGGAGTTTTACTCAGCCATAAAGAAGAGCAAAATTATATAATTTGCAGAAAAATGGAGTAAAAAGGCAAACAAAGGAGAAAATACTTGCAACTCATATATCTCATAAGAGATTACTATTCAGAATATACAGAGAACTCCTAACACTCAACATAAAAAAGCAAACAACTTAATTCAAAACTTGGAAAAGGGCTTGCATAGACATTTCTCCAAAGGAGATAGGCAATAAGCATGTGAAAATACAATCAATCCAGGCATGGCAGCGCACACTTGTAATCCCAGTACTTGGGAGGCTGAGACCAGAGAATCCGGGTTCGTGGCCAGCCTCAGCTACCTAGTGAGGCCCTCCACAACTTAGCAAGACCCTGTTCCAAAATAAAGAATAAAAAAATAGGATTGGGGGTGTAGCCTGGAGGTAGAATGCCCCCTGGGTTCAATCCCCAGTACCGCAAAAAAAAAAGAAAAAGGAAATACAATCAACTTCACTCAATCAAAACCACAATGAGGCTTTCTTTTTGCCCTGTGAAGCTGGAAAGAGGGGCCTTACCAGAAAATGAATGAGTCAGCTTGACCTTGAACTTCTCAGCTCCAGAACTGTGAGAAAATAAATACCTGTTGCTTAAGCAACACAGTTTATGATATTATTTTGCCATGGCACAAGAAGACTAATGCACCATGAATAGATCAGTTCCATGGAAACCAGGTTTAATAGAATAGATTGATACTCCAGCTATCAATCTACCAGACTACCAGACTTCTAAATGAGCTGCCCTGTGCACAAAAGAATGTTTAGCAGCTTTCCCGACATCTACTTACTAGAAGTCAAAGGCACTGTGCCAGTTTGTGACAACTAAGACTATGTCCAGACATTGTCAAGCATCCCTTGAAGATACAATCACCTCCACTGAGAACAGCAGTCCTATAAGATTCAGGGCCAAGATGGCGACTAAGGGAGACACCACACTATGACCTCTCTGAGACTTGGGTCTCAATTGCCATGAAAGCAACCTCTCGACAGAAGAAAAGCAACAAAAACTTGAACTAAACAACAAAAAATTTGAAATGTGATGGAATCTAAGCCAGAAGATAAAACAGAGGAAACTAAAAAGCTCCAAGCGCCTTACCTAAGGAAAAGCGGCAGCGCCATCTTGGCCGGACCGCGCCGGCCGCTACCGGCATTGCAGCTTCCACATGCCACCAGCAGAGAAGCCAGAGACCTGTTGCAGGTCAGCAAAGACGAAAGCAAGCAGCGGCTCACTCCACACTCAAGAGACCAAACAGCGGCAGCCACAGCGGCTGCAGTGGCGCCATCTTGGCAGGACCTTACCGGCAGCTACCAGCATTGTGGCTTCTACACGAGACCAACAGAGACACCAGCGACCTGCTGTGAATTCAGCAGCTGCAGAATAGCAGCAGTGAAGGCAAGCAGCAACACCTCCCACGCGCGACACAGACCTAAAGTGCTGTGTCAGCAGAACCAGCAGCACCATCTTGGTCAGACCAGTGGCTACTGGCATTGTGGCTTCTGCAGGCCACCAACAAAGAAACCAGGGACCCTTTCTAAAACCAGCACTGCAGAGCATCAGCGAAGAAAGCGAACAGCAGTTCGATCCACACACGGCAGAGTCCCCAGTGCCCGGAGGCCTGACCAGAACCTGCAGCAGCAGCTGAGCCCACCCCTCCATCCCAGAGATTAAGAGCAATGCTCAATGAGACCGTAAGTCGATGAGATGCCCTAGGGGGAGGCCACCCAGCACAGCCACAGGGACTCACGGGGTCTGACACTGTGCAGATTGCCCCAGTGGAGGTGAGAGTGGGGTCCGCTGTGGGACACAGTAGATGCGTGGATAAGCAGACAGTCCCTGGCGACATTTGGGTGGGACAGACTTGCAGCCCGCAGGTCGCAGTGCCCTTATAGAGTCCCCGGGGATCACCACAGGACATACAGCTGTGGTACCTGGAGAAAAATTGGACCAAACCAGCCCTCTCTGTGGAAAACGTGGAGTCCCGCGTTTGCACAGAATCAGGTCAAAGCGACATCCGCCGCTTGTGTAGGCAGAGAGACACAAGCCTGGGCCTCCCTGTTGGTGACACCTGCCACAGGTATAGACAGAGAGAAACATAGGGACAGCCCAAGTGGAGACTGTAGAGACCCACGCTTGCAGTGAGAGGGGCAATAGCGGCACTGGTCACCTGCACAGGTAGCAAGAGGCACCAGGCAAGTGTCCCAATCACTGAAGGAGACCAAGAACTGGGCCTACAAATGAACATTATACTGAGCAAGTGAGAATAACCATTCAGTAAAGGCTATTCACCTTTAAGGCTCACCTAGTAGCAACTATCTACCTCCAGAATAAGAAACTATAAAGGGAGAGGGATTAGACTTAGGATACCTACAGAGTGAGAGAGAGAGAGAGCTACCAAAAGCAACAAAGGTATAAACATAAGAAACCTGAAATCATTAAAAGGAAGAATAGCAAAGAAACAATGAGCCCCCACAATCCCACAACAACAGAACCCGCCAACTCAGAAGTGCAAAGATTGCCAGAAGGACAATTCAGTACCTTAATAGTAGAAATGATACAGGATTTCTGAAAAGAATTCAGAGAGAGACTGAAAGTAATGAAGGATCAAATAAACAAAGAATCTGACACCCAGAACAGGAATCAAAAAGAAGCTCTAAAGGAAGTAAAGGATGCAATAATTGAAATGAAGGCATCAATACAGACCATCAACAATAGACTAGACCACATGGAAAACAGAATCTCACTCTTAGAAGATGACGTCTCCAAAAAGGAACACATAGTATATAAATGAAAAAAAAAACAATTCAACAGCATAAATTGGACATTGAAGAGATTTCAGCCAGTCTTAAAAGAGCAAACCTAAGAATAGGCATAGAAGAGGGAATAGAAGCTGAAACCAAAGGAATTAATAATCTATTCAGAGAAGTAATATTAGAAAATTTTCCAAATATAGACAAAGAGGTTGACACACAGGTACAGGAAACGTATAGGACCCCTAATAGAAAAGATCAGAGAAGAGTTTCACCACACCACATAATAATCAAATTGACTAATGTAGAGGCCAAGGAGAGAATCTTAAAGGCAGCAAGAGTAAAACACCAAGTAACCTTCAGAGGCAAACCAATAAGAATCACTCCCGACCTTCCAAACCAAGTCATGAAAGCCCGGAGGGCCTGGAGTGACATAATCCACACTCTGGAAGAAAACAACTTCCAGTCAAGATTTATCTACCCAGCAAAGAGATCTATCAAATTCGATGGGGAAATAAAAACCTTCCATGACAAACAGAAGCTGAAAGACTTTATGTCTTCCAAACCAGCACTAGAGAAAATGCTCAAAGAGATTAAGTACAAGGAAGAAATAATAAGGAAATGCCAGAACCAGAGATACAGTGATTTCCATCAAACAAACAACTAAGCAAAGGACAAACACTACCTCAAACAGAAATTAAAACTCAAAATGTTAGGAATTAAAACCCATCTCTCAATAATCATGCTGAATATAAATGGCCTCAACTCCCCAATCAAAAGACACAAAGTAACAAAATGGATTAAAAATCACAATCCATCTATGTGCTGACTGCAAGAAACACACCTTACAAGTAAAGATATGCACAAACTAAAGGTGAAGGGATGGAGCAAGGTAATCCACGCTAAAGGAACTCGAAAACAAGCAGGAGTAGCAATTATGATATCAGACAAATTAGACTTCAAACCTAAACTTATCAGAATACACAAAGAAGGTCATTTCTTACTGGTAAAAGGAACAATCCAGCAAGAGGATATAACAATAGTCAACATTTATGCCCCAAACATAGGCGTAACCACTTTCATAAAAGAAACTCATCATGACATTAAATCACGCATAGATCCCAATACAATAATATTGGGAGACTTCAACACCCCTCTCAAACCACTAGATCAATCTTCAAGACAAAAGGTCAGTAAAGAGCCTTCAGACATAAGGAACACCATAAACCAATGGACCTAGTAGACACATAAGTGAGATTAGTCAGTCACAAAGAGTGAAAAGTCGGATGTTCTCCCTAATATGTGGAAGTTAGGGAGAATGGGACTTAGAAGGGATTCCAGACAAAGGAGAAAACTTTAGATGAGCAAGAAGGGGACCTAACTGAGGAAGATGGGAGGGGGAAAGAGGAAAACCCATTAATGTACACAATGTATATACACAAATTTATCAGAGTCAATCACTATGCTAAGCACGAAAAGGAGGGAATAGGGTGGGATTTGAGGGAGGGCTAAATGAGCAATGTGTGCATGCATGCTTCTGATACCCTGTCACTTATCAAAATTTATAACTATAATCCACCAATAAATGAATATATTTAAAAAAATACAATGAGGTCTCATCTCACACCTGCCAGGTGAAAAAAAAGATGAATGTAGTTGAGAATATGGAGAAATGGGAACCTGCCAGAACTGGGATGTAGGTTTTCCCCCCAGGGATTCATGGGTTGGAAGCGGGGTCCTCAGTGTGGTGGAACTTTAGGAGGGACTTTGGAGGACAATGATTAGGTCATTGGGGGCACTGTCCTGGGAAGGGGTAGTGCCAGTCTCTCGGAGTGAGTTCCACGAGAGCATGTTGTATAAAAGAGTGAGCCTGACCCGTTCATTTTCCTGGCTTCCTGCCTGGCCACATGGTCTCTTTCTCACGTTCCTGCTGGTGTGAGGCCGTCCACCATAAGGCCCTCACAAGAACAAGTGGGGCCTCCCAATCTTCGACGTCTAGCCTCCCAAACTGTGATCTAAATAAACCTCATTCCTTCCTACAGCACCCATACTCAGGTATTTTTTATAGCAGTGGAAAGTGGACTAATACAGAAAGTTGGTGCCAAGAAATAGGGTCATTGAGACTTGGGACTTTGAGCTGGCACTGGAATGGGGAGACTTCGGGGGATGCTGAGATGGGAGAAATGCAATTTGCATGTGAGAAAGACATGAATTTGGGGGAAGCAAGAGGTTGGCCACCATGGGATGAACTGTGGCGCCTACAGGTACATGTGTTGAGGTCCTAATCTCCAGAACCTCTGAGCGTGACCATATTTGGAAACAGAATCAGCAGGGGTAATCGAGTTGCGATGGGGGCATACTAGACTCGGGTGGGCATCTAATCCAGTAGGACGGTGTCAGTTTGAACATAGACAGGCACACCAACACAGGGAACACTGTGAAGGAGCTGCGGATTGGCCCAACCTCAGAGCGGGGGAAGAGGCCTGGAGTGGATTCTCCCTGCTGACAGACAGAACCAGCCCTGATGCTGTGACCTCAGACCCCTGGCCTCAGACCTAGGAGAGACCCAGTTCTGTTGTTAAAGATGCTCCATCTGTGGCTCTGTGTTCTAATGAATGCAGGTTTCCACCTGGGCTGTCAGTCCAACAGCCTCCTCGGCCTTGCTGGATGTGTCCAAGCTGTGAGGGCCCCCTCACTCCCCCAGTCTGTGAGGTTGAGCAGCCAGATTCTCCATTTAACTAATGGAGCTGGAGCCTGGAGAAGACACACACACACACACACACACACACACACACACACACACACACAAGAGTCACAGCTGGAGGGAGGGAGTGTTCCCCTGGGACCCACCAAGCATTTCCAATTATCTCTCCACATCCACCCTTTTAGGGCCAGGCTGGCGCTCAGGGACTGAGCCACCTCTGGGATCCAGTGGGGATACAATGAGCCTGGTCCTGTCCTTGTGGGTGCATAGTTAGTAGAGGGACACGACCTGCACCCAGAGGCCTCAGAGCGTCCCCATGATGGCTGGTACAAGGCACACTCCAGGGCGTATGCTTCAGCACCCTCGGGGCCCCTCCTGGGACTCCAGCTCATGAAACTGGCCCTCATCAAGGTGCCATCCAGGACGCTCCCTACGACCCCTTCTTGGAGCCACCTTCTCTATTCCCACCGCCTGCCTCCTCCTATGCAGCGCTGGCCTCCCTGGCCACCTCCCCAGCTCCCTCTCTCTCCAGAGCCTTCCTCCTCCTGGGACCCTGCTGAGTTCAGCCCAGGCTTCCCATCTTATCCTTCACGCCTGCCCTCAGCCCTCCCCTCTCCTATGAGATGCCAGCTCCCCAGGCCCCTCTCTGGTGCTGGCCCAGCAGCCCTGCACCCTTAAGGTTGAAGTGCACCCCACCCCTAAGGAAGCTCAGCCTGCCCCCTGCCCCCTCTGACCCTGCTGCCCTCCCCCAGCCCCAGGGCCCTCCCCTCCCTCAGCCCCTTAGTCCTCTGCCTCCTGCCTGCACTAGAGGCTGACCAGGGCCCTCTTAAGAGAGAGCTGGCTGGAGAGAGGGCCAGAGAGGAGCGGCCACTGGAGTGGGGCTGGGGTCAGAGGGCTCAAGTACTAAGAGGCCTGGGCTCTCCAAGGAGGCAGTCGGGGTAGAGTGGGCATAAAGGCCAGCCTCAGGCCAGCCCCAGGGACCCCAAGAGAGTAGAGGCCCAGATGCCGGCTTCCTGTTTTCTCCCCTGGGTCCCGGGGCACCAGCTCATCCACTCCTACGCACCCACATGAGGCAGCTCAGCCAGGTCTGGACTCCCCCTCGCCCTCTGACACAGAAAGCCACAGAAGAAAAGGGAACTTCGGGAAATATGCCCTGCCACCCAGTTTCAATCCTGTTCTTAGTCTTTGCAGGGGGTGGGGTGGCATTCACACCTCTGGGGACTACAGCTGTGAGGCCTAAGCAGGCCAGGAGAGGAGACGCTGTGCTGCACTGGTGACTGCTATTGGAGCAGAGCCTCAAGGATCTGAGATCTGCCTGCTTGGCCCCAATGGTGAGAGGGAAAGAGGGTGTAGGAGGAGAGGGACACCGAGCCTGGGGCAGAAGTGGGCCCTTCCAGACCTGAGCAGCCAGCAGGCCTTAGGAGGAAGGGAGGGGACCGAGGGGCCTGGCCACTGCAGTCAGAGGCGGCTGCCCTCAGCACATAACTGAACTAGAAAGAGGTCAGATGCCCATGGGCAGGGGTACACTCAGGCCACCAGAGCTGGACACACTCCAGACTGACAAGTGTCCCTCAAACCTGGGATGGGATGGAGCAGGAGGTCTAAGGGACTGACTGGACTTAACTTGGAAGCTGGTGGGCACAGGGCAGCAGGCCCTGCAAAGACAATGGATCCAGTGACATGAGGGGCCAGGGGAAGCTTCTGGAGCTGGAGGCAGCAGGGGTGGACAGGAAGGTGAGGCCCACAGGGTCTGGGAGCTCATGAGGAAAAGAGACAGAGCCGGCTAGAGAGAGGATGTAAGCCCTGGGAGCTCAGGGATCAAGCCCAGTGCTGGGAAAGAGGTCAGGTCAAGATGAGAACCAAACCTTGACTGACAGAGGGCAAAATGGACAGACAGCCCTAGAAGCTCCAGGGAACAGCCAATGACAGGGACAGAGCAGCCACAGGAGAGCTGGGGCAGGAGGGAGTGCTGGAGGAGCCTGGGAAGCCCTAGGAGCTCAGGACACCTGGGACAGAGCAGCCACTGGTGAGCTGGGCCAGTGGGAGTGCTATAGGAACCTGTGCAGCCCAAGAAGCTAAGAGGACCAGGGACAGAGCAGCCACAGAAGAGCTGGGGCAGGAGGGAGTGCTGAAGAGGCCTGTGCCACCCAAGAAGCTAAGAGGACCAGGGACAGAGCAGCCATAGGTGAGCTGGGGCAAGAGGGAGTGCTGGAGAGGCCTGGGAAGCCCCAGGAGTTCAGGGGACCTGGGACAGAGCAGCTACAGAAGAGCTGGGCCAGTGGGAGTGCTGTAGGAACCTATGCAGCCCAAGAAGCTAAGAGAACCAGGGACAGAGCAGCCACAGAAGAGCTGGGGCTGGAGGGAGTGCTGGAGGGGCCTGGGCAGCCCCAGGAACTCAGGGGACCAGGGACAGAGCAGCCACAGAGGAGCTGGGGCAGGAGGGAGTGCTGGAGGGTCCAGGCAGCCCCAGGAGCTCAGGGGACAGGGACAGAGCAGCCACAGGTAAGCTGGGGCAGGAGGGAGTGCTGGAGGGGCCTGGGCAGCCCCAGGAGCTCAGGACCTGGGGCAGAGCAGCTACAGGTGAGCTGGGGCAGGAGGGAGTGCTAGAGGGGCCTGAGAAGCCCCAGGAGCTCAGGGGACAGGGACAGAGCAGCCACAGGTGAGCTGGAGCAGGAGGGAGTGCTGGAGGGGCCTGGGCAGCCCCAGGAGCTCAGGGGACAGGGACACAGTAGCCACAGGTGAGCTGGAGCAGGAGGGAGTGCTGGAGGGGCCTGGGCAGCCCCAGGAGCTCAAGGGACCTGAGGCAGAGAAGCTACAGGTGAGCTGGGGCAGGAGGGAGTGCTGGAGGGGTCTGGGCAGCCCCAGGAGCTCAAGAGACCTGGGGCAGAGCAGCCACAGGTGAGCTGGGGCAGGAGGGAGTGCTGGAAGGGCCTGGGCAGCCCCAAGAGCTCAGGGGACCTGGGGAAGAGCAGCTACAGGTAAGCTGGGGCAGGAGGGAATGCTGGAGAGCCCTGGGCAGCCCCAGGAGCTCAGGGGACAGGGACAGAGCAGCCACAGGTGAGCTGGGGCAGGAGGGAGTGCTGGAGGGGCCTGGGAAGCCCCAGGAGCTCAGGGGCCAGGGACAGAGCAGCCACAGGTGAGCTGGGGCAGAAGGGAGTGCTGGAGGGGCCTGGGCAGCCCCAGGAGTTCAGGGGACAGGGACAGAGCAGCCACAGGTGAGCTGGGGCAAGAGGGAGTGCTGGAGGGGCCTGGGCCGCCCCAGGAGCTCAGGGGACAGGGACAAAGCAGCCACAGGTGAGCTGGGGCAGGAGGGAGTGCTGGAGGGGCCTGGGCAGCCCCAGGAGCTCAGGGGACCAGGGACAGAGCAGCTACAGGTGAGCTGGAGCAGGAGGGAGTGCTGGAGGGGCCTGGGCAGCCCCAGGAGCTCAGGGGACCTGAGGCAGAGCAGCCACAGGTGAGCTGGGGCAGGAGGGAGTACTGGAAGGGCCTGGGCAGCCCCAAGAGCTCAGGGGACCTGGGGCAGAGCAGCTACAGGTAAGCTGGGATAAGATGGAGTTCTGGAGGGGTCTGGGCAGCCCCAGGAGCTCAGGGGACAGGGACAGAGCAGCCACAGGTGAGCTGGGTTAGGAGGGAGTGCTGGAGGGGCCTGGGCAGCCCCAAGAGCTCAGGGGACCTGGGGCAGAGCAGCTACAGGTGAGCTGGGGCAGGAGGGAGTGCTAGTGGGATCTGGGCAGCCCCAGGAGCTCAGGGGACAGGGACAGAGCAGCCACAGGTGAGCTGGGTTAGGAGAGAGTGCTGGAGGGGCCTGGGCAGCCCCAAGAGCTCAGGGGACCTGGGGCAGAGCAGCTGCAGGTGAGCCGGGGCAGGAGGTAGTGATGGAGGGGCCTGGGCAGCCCCAGGAGCTCAGGGGACTGGGGGGGGGGGCGCAGAGCAGCTATAGATGAGCTGGGATAAGAGGGAGTTCTGGAGGGGTCTGGGCAGCCCCAGGAGCTCTGGGGACAGGGATAGAGCAGCCACAGTGGAGCTGGGGCAGTAGGGAGTGCTGGAGGGGCCTGGGCAGTCCCCAGGAGCTCAGGGACCTGGGGTAGAGCTGCTACAGGTGAGCTGGGGCAGGAGGGAGTGCTGGAGGGGCCTGGGCGGGCCCCAAGAGCTGGGGGGACCAGGGACAGAGCAGCCACAGGTGAGCTGGGGCAGGAGGGAGTGCTGGAGGGGCCTGGGAAGCCTTAGGGGCTCAAGGGAGGGGCGTGCAGAGCAGCCACAGATGAGCTGGGGCAGGAGGGAGTGCTGGAGGGGCCTGGGCAGACCCAAGAGCTCAGGGGACCAGGGGTAGAGCAACTACAGGTGAGCTGGGGCAGGAGGGAGTGCTAGTGGGGTCTGGGCAGACCCATGAGCTCAGGGGACCAGGGGTAGAGCAACTACAGGTGAGCTGGGGCAGGAGGGAGTGCTAGTGGGGTCTGGGCAGACCCATGAGCTCAGGGGACCAGGGGTAGAGCAACTACAGGTGAGCTGGGGCAGGAGGGAGTGCTAGTGGGGTCTGGGCAGCCCAAGGAACTCAGGGACCTGGGGTAGAGCTGCTACAGGTGAGTTGGGACAGGAGGGAGTGCTGAAGGGGCCTGGGCAGCCCCAGGAGCTCGGGGGACAGGGACAGAACAGCCACATGTGAGCTGGGGCAGGAAGGAGTGCTTGTGGGGCCTGGGCAACCCCAGGAACTCAGGGGACCAGGGACAGAGCAGCTACAGAAGAGTTGCGCAGGAGGGAGTGCTAGAGGGGTCTGGGCAGCCCCAGGAGTTCCAGGGACCTGGGACAGAGCAGCTACAGAGTGCTGGGCAGAATGGAGTGCTGGAGGGTCGGGCAGCCCCAGGAGCTCATGGGACCAGGGACAGAGCAGCCACAGGTGAGCTGGGGCAGGAGGGAGTTCTGGAGAGACCTGGGTGGCCCCAGGAGGTCAGGGGACCAGGGGCAGAGCAGCTATAGATGAGCTGGGGCAGGAGGGAGTGCTGGAGGGGACTGGGCAACCCCAGGAACTCAGAGGCCAGGGACAGAGCAACTACAGAAGAGCTGCGCAGGAGGGAGTGCTGGAGGGTCCTGGGAAGCCCCAGGAGCTCAGGGGACAGGGACAGAGCAGCCACAGAGAAGCTGGGTTGGGGAGGGAGTGATGGAGGGGCCTGGGCCACCCCAGGAACTCAGGGGACAGAGACAGAGCAGCCACAAAGGAGCTGGGTGGGGGAGGGAGTGCTGGAGATGCCTGGGCTGCCCCAGGAGCTCAGGGGACCAGGGGCAGAGCAGCTATAGATGAGCTGGGACAGGAGGGAATGCTGGAGGGGCCTGGCAGCCCCAGGAGCTCAGGGGACCAGGGGCAGAGCAGCTACAGGTGAGCTGGGACAGGACAGAGTGCTGTAGGGGCCTGGGAAACCCCAGGAGCTCAGGGGGCCAGGGACAAGCAGCTGCAGGTGAGCTGGGACAGGAGGGAGTGCTGGAGGGACCTGGGCAGCCCCAGTAGCTCAGGGGACAGGGACGGAGCAGCTATAGATGAACTGGGGCAGGAGGGAGTGCTGGTGTGGCCTGGCCTCTCCAGGAGCTCTGGGGACCAGTGGCAGAATCTACATGTATACAAGGGTTGTTAGTGGGACATTTGGGCAGGTAGTCTTCCAGGAGCTCACAGGACCTGCCACTGAGCATCCACTGGTGTGCTGCACAGATAGGAGCTACCATGGGCAGGAGCAGCCCGAGGTGTTCAGGGAGTGGAGAGGCCAGCTAAAAGAGTCCTGGGCCCCTGCAGGAGCTGAGCAGGTGCTGGCAGCAGGGACTGCTAAGGGTTTAGGGGAGGCCATGATAGACTCCCTTCTGAGCCCAGGACAGCACAGGGGAGGGGAAGAGATGCACCAGAGGGGCAAAGTGTCCTGTCCAGGCCAATGAAGGAGCCAGGACCAAGGGCAGCAGGTAAGCAGGGGCCAGGCTAGAGTGGCCAGCTGGGTCCCCTGTGCACCCAGAGCACAGATAGCATGGGGCTCAGCAGGAGAAAGCACAGTGTCTGGAGGCCAATATGGGTCAGGGGCCAGAGCAGCTGGGCTCAGGGCTGATGCTGCTGGAGTAAGGGATGAGGTGGGCAGGGACATGGGAGACAGGGCTGAGGCCAAGAGGCAGGTCAGAGTAGGGTGTACTGAGCGAGCAGAGGGTGTGAGCTGTCATGAGCGCAAGCCGGGGGAGAGAGGGGAAGAGGGCAGGAAGGGCAAGGACCGGCCAGGAGCTGGGGGCTGAGGGCTATACCAGCTCTGCTCTGGCAGTAGGAAAGGGGCTAAGTGTCTGGAGGCTAGTGGGCACAGGGCAGCTGACCCAGCAGAGCCAAGAGGATCTTGTGGAGCAAGAGACCAGTGGAAGCTTCCAGAGCTCGGACAGCGGGGGTAGACAGGAGGCTGAGGTCCACAGCGTCCCGGAGCTCATCTAGATGGGGACAGGGAAGAGTCAGAGGGCTCTGCAGGCTAGAGAGAGGGTGTGTGCCCTGGGGGCTCAGGGATCAGGCCTCCCTGGGCTGGGGGAGGGCAGAGTGGACAGGGGCAGTCCCAGGAGCTCAGATGACCAGGGGCAGAGCAGCCACAGGGGAGCTGGGGCGGGTGGGAATGCTGGAGGGGAGGGAAGGGGGCAGGAGCTCAGGGAAATCAGATCAGGTCTGGAAGGGGCAGCCTGAGATGCTCAGGGGCAGAGCAGGCTGCAGGGACAGCTGGGGTGCAGGGACACCTGCAATAATGGGGGATGGGGGAAGGCAGCCCTGGGAGCTCCCAAGAACTGCTTCTCCTGTCCTCCCACCTGCCCCAGCTCACTGGTCCTTGGTCCCCCGAGTTCTGGGGCTACACCTAGCCCATCTAGCACCTCCATCTGTCTGGGTCTCCAGTGAGGCAGGAGCCTGAGGCTGAGGGGCTGGTGGAGGGCCAACTACGTGGAGAAAGGCTGGGTGGGGCTCAGGGCCCCAGCTGAGCTCACAGGCAGGGGGCAGGGGGCTACAGAGAGAACCAGGTCTCTAGGGCCAATGCTCTCAAATGAGCCAGATAGACTGCAGTTCTGGGGTCAGGGGCCCCGGCTCTGTTCCTGGGGGCTTATGGGGATGCAGGACAGGAGGGGCAAACTTGCTGAAGCAGCATGGGGTGCCCAGGGCAGTCGACCCACAGAGGGGAAGAAGAGGAGCCCACTCCAGGCCTCAGCAAGGGCTGCAGAGGCTGGAGTACAGAGGAGGGACAAGGGAGGCCAGCAAGGCCCTGGGGCTGGGGGAGGGGAGCAGGGGCAGGCTTAGCTTCCTCAAGGGTGGGGTGCACTCCAACCTCAAGGGCCCAGGGCAGCAGACAGGGGAAAGGGGCTTCCCTGGGACTTGGACCCGGCGCTGGAGGGTGAGGGCCCTGGCTCTGAGCCAACTCCAGGAGACATGACCCTGCAGGGCAATGGCCAGGGCCAGGACTCTGGACCCAGCAGAGGCTGGCTGAGGCTCCCCCAGGGCAGGGCCAGGCTGGGTGACAGGGTCAGGGACTGCAGAGGTCAGGCCAGGCACCCACAGGAGGCCAGAGTACGGACTAAGGGCCTGGCGTGTCAGCAGGAGCAGAGCTGAGGAAGGGGCTGGGGCCAAGTCTGACAGAGCTGAGGAGCGCAGCAGGCAGACAGTGGTACAGAGAGCCACAGGTCCTGCAGCTTCCTGGAAGCCCAGCAGGGAGAGGGCTGGGCTCGGCAGTGCCACAGGCCTGGCCTGGCCTGGCCTGGGGCTCCTGGAGGCAGGGGCTGAGGCAAGTGGTGGGTATCTGAAGCCCACAAACCCAGACACGGAACCCTGCCTGATTTCTGCAGGGAGCCGAGGCCAGAGGGTCCTTTGCAGGCCTGGGTCCAGCTGTGTCCAACTCCGTGGTCACTTGATACCTCCTCTCTTGCAGCTAGCACCACAGCCCCATCAGTCTTCCCCCTGGCCCCCCGCTGCAGCAGCACAGCCAGCTCTACGATGACCTTGGGCTGCCTGGTCAGTGGCTACTTCCCCGAACCAGTGACCGTGTCATGGAACTCAGGAAGCCTGACCAGCGGCGTGCGTACCTTCCCATCTGTCCTGAAGTCAGGGCTCTACTCCCTCAGCAGCATGGTGACAGTACCCTCCAGCCAGACTGTCACCTGCAACGTAGCCCACCCGGCCAGCGGTACCAAAGTGGACAAGCGTGTTGGTGAGAAGACAGGCCACAGGAAGGGAAGGGTCCACTGGAAGCCAGGCTTGAGCTTGGTCCTCCTGCCTAGGAGCACCGCAGCTGGGTGGCCATGGAGGGGACCCCAGCCCAGGGCAGCAGGGGGCTCCTGTTGTCTCCACTTGGAGCCCTGTGCCCATGCCTGTCATGCTCAAGGAGAGAACTCAGGCATTTCCACCAGGCCCCGTAGGGTGCTATGGACACCCCCATCCTGGCCCCTGGGCACACAGAAGTGGGCCCTGGTGTCAGGCTTGCCAAGAACCAAATCCAGGAGCAGCCTGGCCCTGACCTGACCCACCCCAGGTCCAAGTCTCCCCTCCCCTGGCTGGGCACCTTATCTCTTCCAGACCCCAGTAACCTGAACCTTCTCTCTGCAGAACCTGGGATTAGCAAAGGAACCCTTCCCACACATCCATGTCCCACATGTCCCAGGTGCCAAGGTAAGCCACCAAGCCTTGCCTTCCAGCTCAGGAAGGGACAAGTGCCCAGAGGAGTCCCCCATCAGACGGGGTCCCAGGTGCTGACCCATCTCCTCTGTCTCTCCCATGCCAGCTCCTGAACTCCTGGGGGGACCGTCCGTCTTTATCTTCCCCCCGAAGCCCAAGGACACGCTCATGATCTCCCGGACCCCCGAGGTCACATGTGTGGTGGTAGATGTGAGCCAGGACAACCCTGAGGTCCAGATGAGCTGGTATGTGGACAACGTGCCGGCAACCACCGCCAGGACCCAGAAAGAGGAGGAGCAGTTCAACAGTACGCTCCGTGTAGTCAGTGCCCTCCCCATCCAGCACCAAGACTGGCTGAGCGGCAAGGAATTCAAGTGCAAGGTCAACAACGCAGCCCTCCCGGCCCCCGTAGAGAAAACCATCTCCAAAACCAAAGGTGGGGATAGTGGGGTGGGCAGGTGCGTGAGCGGAGCCTGCCGCGGTCGGCTCCTGCCTTGCACTGACCTCTGTGCCCCCGGCCCCACAGGACAAGCCAGGCAGCCCCGCGTGTACACCATGCCCCCGCCCCAGGAGGAGATGACCCAGAGCAAGGTCAGTTTGACCTGCATGATCAACGGCTTCTTCCCCGCCGACATCTCCGTGGAGTGGGAGAAAGAGGGGGCGCCAGAGGAGAACTACAGAACCACCGCGCCCATCTTGGACTCGGATGGAACCTACTTCCTCTACAGCAAGCTCACCGTGGACAAGAACGCATGGCAGCAGGGAAACATCTTCACGTGCTCCGTGATGCACGAGGCACTGCACAACCACTTCACACAGAAGACCATCTCCCGGTCTCCGGGTAAATGAGTGTGTGCCCAGCAAGTCCACCCCGGCAGCTCTCCGCTCCCATGAGGAGGCTGACAGCCACCCCCACCCTCCCCTGTAAATAAAGCACCCAGCGCTGCCCTGGGACCCTGCGAGACTGTCCTGGTTCTTTCTGAGGCAGAGAGCTCATGGCACAGCACACTGGGACCCGTGCTGTGGGGTCGGGCCAGGCTCAGAGTGTTCATCATTAGGGAAAGAGAGCGTGTCCCTCGTGGCCAGACCCAGAGCACGCAGGTCGGCCCAGCTTCCCAGGGGACCCCAGCTAGGGGTTTGCCCTCGAAGGGCATGGGGCTCGGCCAGAGGCAGACCCTTTCCCAAGCCCTCCCTCCAGGCAGCTGCGGCTTAGCCTGGGCAGGGAGACAACTCTAGGGAGTGCCCAAGGGACACAGTCCTGGCCTCTGTCGGGCCTATCCTTGTCTCCCGGCTCCCCATCCAAGGGTCTCTCCGTGTCCATGCAGGGGTATGGGTGGCCATGGTGTGGGGTCAGGCCCTCCATCCCCCCGGCACCAGCCCAGACACTCTGCCCAGCCTCGTCTTGCACAGGGCCAGGGCTACCCACCTGTGGGGCACTGCCCACCCAAGGGGACACTCACTCCTGTGCCCCAGAGGGACTGAGGCAGGCGGTCCCGGCTGCCCAAGGGAGGGACTTTCCAGATACCCACATGGACAATGAGCTCAGACCCAGGAGAACAGGCCTGCCGAGCATCACCCATGCCCACGGCACAGCACACACACACACACACACACACACACACACACACACACACACGTGCACACGCTAACACGCCGGGGACTGACACGGGCAACCCACACAGCACCCAGACCCAGCAAGGGGCCCATCACTGCACACTCCCAAGGACACAGGTCACCCACACCCCACCTCAGAGGCCCAGCCCCCACTGCTGAGGAGTACCCGCACCCTCCCGACACACACACGTCCCCCACCCCCACACTGGCCCTCAACACTTGGACCACACTCTCACCCCACGTGACACACTGTCAGGGCCACACTAGGGACAGGCTCTGCCATCTCTCCAGCCCGCTGGGCCCAGTTGCCAGTGGATAAGCAGAGGGTCAGGCAGGCTGCAGAGAAAACGCCTGCAGTGGTCGCAGACCCCACACCTCTGGTCACCCCGGCCGCGAGGGGCGGAGCAGACAGGGAGGGGTGCCCACGCAGTCCAGGCCACCAGGGCCAGAGTGTCTGGAGGAGTGGGGGAAACTGAGGCCGTGGCCCAGAGACAGCAGCCAAGGGGAGCTGGCCCTAGGCCCACTGGCCTTCCCACTGGGCCTCCCGGCCAGCACCCACCCTGCTGCACAGGGAGTCATCCCCAGGCCCCCCTTGGCACAACACACGCTGACTCCCTCCTCCCTGTCCAGATCTGGACCTGGACGAGACCTGCGCCGAGGCCCAGGACGGGGAGCTGGATGGGCTGTGGACGACCATCACCATCTTCATCACCCTCTTCCTGCTCAGCGTGTGCTACAGTGCCACCGTCACACTCTTCAAGGTCGGCCAGGCTGTCCCCATACCGCCCCCATGCTGTCCCCCTTGTGTCCCCACGATGTTCCATGCTGTCCCTATGATGTCCCACACTGCCCAACAATGTACCCGTGCTGTCCCATGCTGTCCCATGCTGTTCTGTGCTGTTCCACACTGACCCATGCTGCCCCACGCTGTCACACACTGCCCCATGCTGTCACACACTGCCCCATGCTGTCACACACTGCCCCATGCTGTTCCACACTGACCCATGCTGCCCCACACTGTCACAC
>PVJS01006307.1:0-60444 GCA_004027185.1 Glis glis
AAACCTATAAGACTCAATCACTATCCGGAGCATGAAAGGGAGGGAAGGGGGAGGGAATAGGGTGGGATTGGAGGGAGGGCTAAATGTGCAATGTGTGCATGTATGATGTTCATACCCTGACATATATCAAAATGTATAATTACAATGCACCTGGAAATAATTTTACAAAAATATTATAATAATATATTTATATGTTTCATTCCACCTTAAAAGGACACTATTTTAGCATATTGATCATGTGTTAAGTCCATAACTTGGCTGGCAATTACTCTTTCCCATGAAAAAGGATTGAAAGACTACCAAGGGAAGAGTCCTTCATAGTTATACTTCATTAACATGTAGATACTATTTAAGAAATATTTGTAAAAACATGCTTCCTGAAAATTATAACAATACTGAAATATAATAGGTATATTTGTTTTTGTTCAGAGGAACAGAAAATACTCTAAAAATCTTAAAACTGAATATACCAAACAACATACTAGGTACATACCAAGAGAAGTATGCTAATATGTCAATTTACCTTAATCACAATCAATCAAATCTAGTAAATAAAACATAAGTTTTTATAATGGTCCTAAATAGCTAATTAAGAAAAGCAAAATAAAAGTTCATTTTAAGGACTAAAAATAAAAAGGAAAAGTATACTTGTTGTTATGTCTACAGATAGGCAAATTAAAAAAAATTCTATGGGTAGATCAAGATAATCAATGACAGTTTAGTAAAATTGCTATACGTGTGTGTGTGTGTGTGTGTGTGTGTGTGTGTATGTGTGTGTATAACAGCATAATGTAGAATGGATGTGTTTACTGTATAGATAAACATGAAGAAAGTTATGGCAGATATGGGTACTTATGATATTTCATTATATGATTAAAATGTAATTTTGAATATCTGTACTTTATTTAGTATTATGATTTTAATTGGTAAATAGTAGATAAGATAAATGATATATCTGGATATATGTTTGTACCTATTTATATGAACCCTCAAATTCCAGTAGTATGCATCAAGTCATTAAAAATTGGTTGAAAGAGGTATTTGAGTTTGAATTTGAAAGTCAATTAAAGGAAATAGATTTCTTTTTATATGCATCAATGTATGCATTTCTATGTAAGTGTATGTAGGCACAGAAAAAACAACTATATAATAATAGCTGTTAATTAGGCAGTTTTGTACATTACTGTTCATTACTGTGCCATCATAAAAATAACCATGAAAACTTACATTGTGAAAGATATCTTAATAGACAATAGAAAAAATACAATTGGTTCATGGTCTTTAAAAATTATTTGCCAAGACATTAAAAATTCTCTTATTGGTCAATTATATAAAAATTAGTAAAACTAATATATATGTTACACAATATAATTTAAAACATTAGAAAAATTGATTCATTTCTTGCTAAAAATCTAAGAATAGTTTGAAGAGTCCTGGCCTTCTCATTGTTCAACTTGTGAGAAGCAGTTGAGTGTCTTTTCTTTGCCTTGGTGAATCATGATACCTTTTTTAAGTTTGGATCTCTTTTCAACATTTTATTCTTTGTGCTTTGAGTATCATGAAATATCTCCAAGGATTACTTCAGTGTGAAATCTTCTGTGGACATCACTTCTTCTGTGGCATCTTCATCATTTTCCATGCAAACACTTCTTCATTTATTCCCCTTTACCAGGTTCTAGTGACTCATCCAGAGCCTCTCACACCATGGCACTGGCAAAATCCCCATGGTCATCTCTTGTGTCTGTTAACTCCATGTATGTTCAATTCCAATTTCACTTTGGTATTATTACTTTTTGCTTCTTTGCTGTTCTTGCATATTCTCTGGACAGTCCCCTTTCTATTAGTCATTTCTGCAAAATATCATGTAAGCCTATCACTGGGTAAAGGAGGCAGCACAATTCCGGCCTGCTGTCTGTATGTGATCTAAACAAAAAGTCAACAGCAGCCAATGACTGACAGACTGAAAGAAGTAACACGGCCAATCCTGTGGTCACCTGACATCTACATGGCCTTCGCTAGACGGAAGAGCTAGCAATGGAGTATTTTGTTTATAATTTGACCATTTTTATGGGTGCATTATAATTATACATGACAGTGAGATTTATTACTGCATATGTATATGTATATAACATACTTAAGCACAGTTAATACACGATGGCAACTGAAGTTGTGCATATCAGAACCATGGAAAGAGAATAACTCATCTATTTATGTCTAGAAATGTGTTATTTCATTTCATTATTTTTCTCTTTTTTTGCGGTACCGGTGATTGAACGCAGGGGCATTCTACCTCTGCGCTACGCCCCCGGCCCTATTTTTTATACTTTATTTTGAAACTGGGTCTCACGAAGTTGCGGAGGGCCTCGCTAAGGAGAGAGAGAGAGAGAGAGCGAGAGAGCTGAGGCTGGCCGCGAACCCAGATCCTCCGGTCTCTGCCTCCCAAAGTACTGGGATTACAAGCGTGCGCCACCACGCCCGGCTCATTATTTTTCTTATTACAACAAGCATGGATTATTTCTTCTTTTTAAAATCTCAAATGAGTGAATGCTTAATGAAAAAATTCATAATATTCAAAAGTGTAGGAGATGCTGAGGATAATCCTTCCCATATCATGTCATCATTCACCTCCACCCACTCATGGTGATAACTAAAAAGTGCCATGAGTCTCTCTGCCAAAGGATGTATCTTCTTCTTCTGCACATCCTCTGGCAGAGAGGTAATCTAGAATACTACTAAATAGAACAGTCTAGAAGTACAGAAATATTAAATCATTGGAAGCATACCTCAATCAATCAATGATGGAAGAAGAATTTATAGATACACACAAAGCCCCTGCTTTTGACTTAGAGTAACTCCAGAATGTGAGTGTTATAACTTGAGAATGTTTCTCACGTTATAAAGATAGGTTGAGTTCAGTTTCTCTAATGGTAACTGGCTTAATAATCAACATTTGTCAACTTCCTTCCTGACCCTGTCTCATACACTCATATCTCTATCAGTGTTTCTTGCAACCAAATATATACCTTGCACTCTCATCCTTGCCTTTAGGTTCCCCTTCTGGAAAAATTCAAAACAAAAAGTAAACAACAGAATTCAATTCTGACTAACTCCAGGAAAAATAAAAATCATGGCAAAGAAATCATTTGAATTAAAAAGAGTTCATGATAAAAGATTGGTTTTTTAAAAAGACATTTGTAAGTGCATTTTTGTTAGGTTTTTTGTTTGTTGTTTTGTTTTGTTTTGTTTTATTTTATTTTATTTTATTTTATTTATTTTGAGGCAGCGTCTTGCTATCATGCCCAGGCTGGTTTCTAACTTCTAGTTCAATCAATCTTTTTGCCCCTGCCTCCCAAGTGCTAGAATTACAGCCACAGCATCATACCTGGCTCTTCGTGACACATGAAGGCTTTGGTTCTCTACATTGTTTTTAGTGAGCAGAACACTCTTACTCTTGGAAGAACCTTGTGTTCATTAGCAAATAACTACAAAAGTTGGAAACTGACAGGTAGAAGGAGTTCCCTGAAGGCATGTGGATATTTAAAGCTACAGAAAGGATAGAAACAAAGAAGATCCATAGATCTCAGCAAAAGACAATTTTACACTTTCCTACTGGAGTGTTTTTCCAGACATTGTTGAGGATACGTTAGACCATAAGAACATACGTTACTTCAATTCACAGGCAGTAGTGAATAGAACTTTTAATGTATCTCTCTGGATTAGGTCACCATCATGTGTTACTTACCTTATTACTTTGTAAGGTTTACTTAACTTCATAGCCAAAATGATCTCTGAACAGTATTTCTAATGAATTATGGATGGGAAAATACTTTCAATATATTTTTAGCACTTGGATGAGTTATTCTGCTTCTTGTGAGCAATCTTCAGTAATTCTCTATATTGGAATTCATAACGAGCATGGCTCTAAAGTGCCTCCATGAAAAACATCCTGCATTTGGTGTGTTGTTTCTTTGATTGGAGAAATATGCTGAATATCACTGTCCACAGAAATGTGCAATTTAATCATAGATTTCACTGTGTGAAAAAGAGATGAACTTTTGAGTAATGAGGTAAAATGCATTTCCAAAAGATGGTTTAGGTTTAAAATGTTCTTGGGAAAGATCAGTTCACAACTTTTAAAACTTACAATCTCATGTTTTCTACCACCATCATATTGGAAAGCACAGTGACACTTTGAAGCGAAGTTTTGAGATTTGTTTCATTCAGTGAACAGTGGCACAAAAATATAAAGAAATAGCAATCTCTTCTTTGTTACCAATGGAAATTAGAAAAGAGATTCATTAGGCAAAAACGAAATACTGAAATAAACATACCATTGAAAGTTTTCATTTTCAATAAGTCCCTCGTGGTCAGATTCTTGTTCTTCTACAATTTAGCAAATAATTGCACTGATTCCCTAATTGCTTGGTATTCCCCTTCTGTGTTTGCTATTTCCTGGGAAATATCACCTAGAAACAAATTTTCTGATATTTCCTGGGAAATATCACCTAGAAACAAATTTTTGAGTATTTCTATTTGCTAATGTTTCCTAAAATAATGAGGTTTTTGTTTTGTTTTCTCTTTTGAACCTCAAATGGCACAACCCTGCCCAAACACTTATACTTAAATAGTTATTTTAGGACCACTACCGTGTCTCAAACTATTTCTTTTTTTTTCTGATTCTTTTGTGGGTACATGAAAACTCTATTAGAACATTAATCAAGTCAACAAAACAGTTGAAAATGTGAGCCAATTTCCTCTCTTACCTTTGGGGTAAATTTGGAGATTAACCCACATTTACAAACTCTTGTTGAGTTTACCACCCAAGAGTCTCTTGCCTCTTCCTTTCTTTTCTATCCACAATATTATTTCTCTAAATGAGGTTTCATTCCCATTCCAATTCATTACATCCTATAATTTACTCCATATACTACTGATACTGTGACTTTAAATATGCAAATGTGATTATGTTATTCCTTGTTCTTGCACTCTTCATTGCTTCTGAATCATCTGCCAAACAAATTGAATGGCATACCAGGCCTTTCCCTCTACATATCTGGTAATATAGAGAAATTGATACTCTGAAAAAAACTCTCCTTATGTATAAGACACAAATTTGTTTTGTTTTGTCTTTTCATGGTACTGGGGATCGAACCCAGGGGTGTTCTACCTCTGAGTTACATCCCTATCCCTTTTAATTTTTTTGTTTTGAAACAGAGAATCACTAGGTTGCTGAGAATCTCGCTAAGTTGCTGAGGCTGCCCTTGAACCTGCAATTCTCCAGTTTCAGCCTCCCAAATACTGGGATAAAAGGTGTGTGCCACCATAGCAACACAAAAACTTTGAAACAATATTTTCATGAAAAATTTCATTAGAACCATCATGATCTGGCAAAAATAATTAAGGGCTATCCTGAGAGATTATAAGCAAATTTAAAGGCATGAATTCACAGAGGTAGCTAGCAGCAAAAATGGAGCTCATGACCTGGTCCTTCACTTACTTTGGCTGTATAATGAACAATAAACAAATTTTGGAAATGGACATAAAATTAAGTCTACTTTATAGACTCTTTCCTAAATTAAGCCAAGATTTAGGGTTAATTCACTTTCTTTAGTACTGTTGTGGAGAAATTCCCAAGATAAAGTATAAAAATTCCCAAAACATGATAGATGAGAGAAAGAGAAAAAAGGAGAAAGAGCTGGAAACAGGGATGGAGAAAGGTAAATAAGAATGGAGAAAAGGGGGAATGAAGGAAGAAAGAGAAAGAAGGAAGAAGAGAGATGGGAGAAAAGCAAGGGAGGCAGGAGGGAGAGAAGGGAGGAGTGGATGGAGAGAAAAAAGACACAAAAGTAAATCTACACCTAGACACATTGCTAAACAAAAAAGACTATAAAGGTTATAAACCAGGTAAGAAAATATTTATAAAAGAACCAAAAAAAGTTTAAATTAACTTCTTAAAAACTGAAAAAAATAAAAATAACATCTTTAAAGTTTGGAAAAATAATCACATAAAATAAGTATAGAAAATCTGAGAATTTAACACAAGTAGAATTTCACTAAAGGTATATTAGTTGCTATTGATTCCTGAGGAATTGCCACAACTTCAACATTTAAAACAAACCCATTTATTGTCTCAGTGTGGTGCAGTTCAGAGAATAGACACACTTGGCTTCTACTGGATGGGCATTGTTCTCAGCTCCTCTGACTGCTCTCTTGCCTACTCCAGCTCAGAGGAGCCAACAGAAAGTCTGCTTCTCATCGCTCATATCAAATCTCTTAATCATTTTGAATCTCCATGAGTTTCATCTTCTGCATCACCTAAAGAAATCTCTTTGCTTTTAAAGGGCTCAAAAGATTATGGTAGACACACCTAGCTAATCTCCCTCTGCTAAAATTATCTGTGCTATATAACATAAGCATGGAAAAGATATCTCATCAGATTCATAATTTTTACCCACTTTTGAAGACCAGGGAATTGTAAAAGTAAGAGGATCATTGGGAGTCATTTTGGAATTCTGCCTACCATGAACAGATGTTTAAAATGGTACTTAATAATTAGAAAAGTGATTTAAAAATTATCAAAGATTTAAGAAAGAATATTTAGTAAAGGTAATAGGAATCACTTGAGTAAATGAATTGCACATTAGTCAGATAAGCCAATGTTTATATTAACTAATATGTGGAATTAAATTAAATTTAACTAAAATAGTGGATTTATGTATCTCTGGAGAATTCTAGAGCTAAGTCATTATTAATTCTTGTATTAGGAGGAAAACAGTTGAATATATATTTAAATATAAACATTTGATATTTAAATATATTATTATGTATTATGTATTATGTATTATGTATATAATATGTATTACATAATAAATATTACATATTTATTATGTAAATATATATTGCTAAGGATTTGATCCAGGGGCATTCTACCTCTGAGCTAGGCCTCCAGACATATTTTATTTTTTGCTTTGAAACATGGTTTTTCTAACCCTCTGTATTTTTTAAAAAAACTCATGTTAATAATTTCAAATAACTCATTAAAATGTAAAAATCATACATGACTGACAATAATAACGTAAAAAGAGAAAATAATTATAGTCAACTGAAAGAATTTTAAAAGAAAAAGTTTAGATACCAAAAAGCTATATAAATAGAAAGTACAAAGTAATCCTGTAAAGATGAACTTATATACTGCATGTGTATCACAAAGAAAACATAGTATGCCGGGTGTGTGGCACACACTTGTAATCCCAATACTTTGAGAGGCAGAGACTGGAGGATCTGGGTTTGCAGCCAGCCTCAGCTCGCTCTCTCTCTCTCTCCCTGTCTCTCTCTCTCTCTCTCTCTCTCTCTCCCTGTCTCTCTCTCTCTCTCTCTCTCTAACTACGTGAGACCCGGTTTCAAAATAAAATATAAAAAAATAGGGCCGGGGGTGTAGTGCGGAGGTAGAACGCCCCTGCGTTCAATCCCCGATACCGCAAAAAAAAAAAAAAGAAAACATAGTGATTATCTTCTAACTGTAGCCTGCAATCAATTAATTATCTACAAACATTAATGAACTGAGCAAAAGTGAAAAAAAATTCCCAAATTAATGAGAGACATTCTCATGCTAGTGAAGAAACCATGTTGTCTAGTTACCATGGGCCACAGAGAGATAATGTGACCAGTAGAGAGATAATAAATACCTCTGAACAAGCATGCTAGGCATGGTTTAGGTCCCTTAAATATGCAACATCATATAATCATCATAAAAATCTTAGGAAGAACAAGTATATGCAATTTACTGGATAGCCAGTCAGTCAGAGCCTTAATACATACTGTTTTATTTAAATTAATATAACATAAGAGATCCACAACCATTTAGAGGTGATAAAATGCGGAAGTCTAGAAAAAGAGGTTAATTCACTTGGTTGGGGTCACAAAGGTAGTTTGCACAAGGTGGATGTTTGAATGTAGTTAACTTCTGAACCCGGGCACTTTTCCCAGAACCGTTTTTCGTCTCCTTTCAATCTACTTGCTAAATGCTACTCAAGCTGCATTTTCACTCTGTGCACTGAAAAATCTTTTCCTGACATAGTATTTTCCTCCCCTGTCCTTGAAATTTTGTGATGCTTTTTTCCTGTCATTATCATTTTCAAGATTTGCTGAACACTTCGTTTGAGAGTTTACGCTTCTCTAACACATGGGACAGTGCCAAGGCAAGGATTTGTCTCCAAACAAGTTTGCAATAAAGCATTTTAATAAAAAAAAAAGAACTGCCATCTAAGAATTTTCACAACATCCTGAGAGCACAGGGGTAGCACTTTTTTCAGGGCTATTTACAAAAGCTGTGTAACCTCATAAAAATCCATATTCAGATGCGAAATGATTTGCCTGCACAGCTGCCTCCAACTCCAATCTGACGAATCAGCTAAGGATGGCGGTTAGGGCCTCAGAAGAATACTCATCTCGTTCAGGTGTGGGCACTTTTCAAAATACAGGAACAGTGCAGCATTCAGGGTTTCCTTAAGACAATTCTGTTCTGCAGCTGAAGTGGAATATTGTTGGTATTTTCTCTGCTACCTCCACAGGTATCAGGCATATGCCAAGAATGAATGAGGGATAGCTTCACCATCACCAGATAACCATTGGTGAACATTTTTAAGGATATAAACAATGCCATTTTTTAAATATTGGCATGGTCGGATGGCTCCATAAGCAATACTTTCTGCTTAGCTGAGGATCTTCTCAATCATTAAAACATAATTGTTCTGGATTTCATTCTTGTTCTTGAGACATTCTATTTTTTTACTTTGTATGCAGGTATTTATTGAGTAGTCAGTGAACAACTATGATGAGCCACACCTGATAATGGATATTAGGAAAACACGGTTGCTGAACTCAGTTTAAATTTGGGTAAGGGGGGAAATGTCATACTGCTCAGGGTTCTTACAGAGTGGCAAATGAACACCGTTTGGTGATCTTTGTTATGTTCAATTCAGTTCATATTTAATGGCTCCTCTTTGGTAATTCACATCTAACTCAAAGTTCCTTTTTCATCATACTTTTACAACCAATATTCATTTGTGGATAGTTTAGAGCCTCTTCATCTAACACTTACATACCATTTACATTATATTAAAAGTCTCCTGATATCTTCCTTCAATTTATTCCCCCCTACCTAATTCTATCCTCATAAAGTTCCTGTCAAAAAAATGTTATCAAACTATTTAATTATTGATCTTCCCTAGTGTATGTAAAAAAAATTAAAAAATAAAAACATGCTCTTTCATCATGTCCCACATTTAACAATCTTTTAAAATTAAGCATCTAGTTGTGCAAACAATTATGCTATGTATGACAGGCCCAGAGATGAATGAAATGTTCAAGTATGCCAGGCGTGGTGGCGCACGCTTGTAATCTCAGTACTTTGGGAGGCAGAGACCGGAGGATCAGGGTTCGTGGCCAGCCTCAGCGCTCTCTCTCCCTGTCTCCCTGTCTCTCTCTCTCTCTCTCTCTCTCTCTCTCTCTACCTAGTGAGGCCCTCCGCAACTTTGTGAGACCCGGTTTCAAAATAAAGCATAAAAAATAGGGCCGGGGGTGTAGCGCGGAGGTAGAACACCCCTGGGTTCAATCCCCGGTACCGCAAAATAAAAGAAAAAAAAAAGAAATGTTCAAGTATGTCTCTGGGTGGCTAATTTGTAATAAAATGCACCATAACTTGGATAAAGAAATTGGCATGATTTGAAGTGCCATGAAGTTATATTTTTTCTTCAAAAGGTAAAATATGTCCAGAAGACTCACACACATTAACCAGAAAGAATTATTTTTTATATTCCATTTTATGTTTGTGAATGAACAGTTTCTCTTATTAGAACAAAATTGAGCTGTATCTTGAGTATGGCTGTTAAACTGCCTTTACTAACATAACTAAACATACACAATGAAGTTTCAAAGCACATGTAATAATCGTCTATCCAAAAGGGCTTCACCTCAAATAATCCTGATTGATGATATGTTTTCTACTATTTAAGTAATAATCCCACTAATAAGTTGTCCAACATGAAATGCTTAAGTTGCCTGCGACTTATTATTTATCGATATCAATTTCTGAATTCCTTTCTATCTGGCAGCTTGCAGGTAGTTTTTAATCATTTGCATATTTCAATGACCATGGCCTTGGATGGTTCTGAATGGGTTTCCTTTTTTGGCCATGCCTGTGGTCCAGTACTACAATGACAGGGAGACAGTGAACTAACACTGACATGCACCAGAGCAGCCTTGTGTAGAATTTATTTTTATAGCAATTAGTTTTACTTTCTGACACTTTTTACTAGTCACCAGAAACTGGTTGTGCATATATTTTTTATTATAGATAATAATATTTTTGACCAGGGGAGAAGTTCCTTAAGTTTGTGTTATTCTTACAGTTATGATTCTAGGAATTACTCACATAGTATATATCCCCCAAACTTTCTCAAAATTACCCCAACATCTATGATACTTAGCTACTTTGTGACTTTAGAAAATTGTTTAAATTACAAATAAGGGGGAATGAAAGATAATTAGACACAACATTATCCATGCCACTTATAAAACAAGATGAAGGACAGAGAAGAAAAAGTTTGTTTTAACATACTAGAGATTTTTAAAAATCCTCCATCCCCCAATCAAAACCAGAAATTTCATAAATCTAAGCTATTAGTTTGTTTAAAAAAATCTTCTAAAACTTCAAAAACAATAAGCCATCTTTCTCCCTAATTTTTGCAATATCCTTATTGCTTATTATTTCTACATATGAACAAACGATATTTCATTTCAGTTGACATTAAAAAATGTAATCCCGCCGTGCGTGGTGGCGCGTGCTTATAATCCCAGTACTTTGGGAGGTGGAGACCGGAGGATCCGGGTTTGCGGCCAGCCTCAGCTCTCTCTCTTCCTGTCTCTCTCTCTCTCTCTCTCTCTCTCTCTTTCTCTCTCTCCTTAGTGAGGCCCTCCGCAACTTCGTGAGACTCGGTTTCAAAATAAAGTATAAAAAATAGGGCCAGGGGTGTAGCGCAGAGGTCGAACGCCCCTGCGTTCAATCCCCGGTACCGAAAAAAAATAAATGTAATCCTGTGTAATTGAAATCCTGTGCAATTTTATAATGGAATTTACTTATTTATTAAATTTCAATAATTATCCCTTGTATATTGTGGACATCTTTGTCCCATGATCTCAGATCAGAGTTTGCATCCCACTGACTTTAAGCACGTTAGGTAGCAGAGGAAAATATACCGGCAAAGACTCGATCAGTAATGTTCAGTGAATAGAGAAGAGTCACACTGAATCCTGGACCCTTGGCACAGCACTGGAAATAGAAGACCTGATCCCCGGAGATGCAGATGGGGGCCCAACACCTGATGGAAGTTCACTTCAACATGCAGACCAGGTGGCGCCTGTATAGCTCCCAGGCCTGCTGAGCCTGAGGATGCCTGACAATCTTTTTACTTGGTAATGCAGCCCGTAACAGGTGGTAAATATCATCTGAAGCTAAATGTTGGCACAAGAAAGATCGTAGATGATGGTGTACATAAACATAAGAAATGTTCAGCCCTGAAGCAGACAACACTTTATATCTTCAGAAACCTTTCCAAGCTAACTACATTTTTAAAATTCCCTAAATTCATCTGGGTATGGTGGCACACACTTGTAATCCCAGTACTTGGGAGGCTGAGACAGGAGAATCACAGGTTTGAGGACAGCCTCAGCAAGTAGTGAGACTCTCATCAACCTAGCCAGACCCAGTTTCAAAATAAAAATTAAAAAAAGTACTGGGGGTATATCTTGGAGGTAGAATGGCCCTAGGTTCAATTCCCAGGAATATATATATATATATATATATATAAGTTCAACTAGAGATACACAGAGCAAATTAATGGGTCTTCTAGAATACTTGATAGTAATTACCTTGCAATATTCATTTTTGTTGTACAGCTTCCTTGTCTGTTTAAAGCAGAAAACTTTTATTGGTTATGTAGTTTCTCCCTGATTTACAGACTAACATTTGCAACGTTCACACTTAAAACCTAACATAACAGTTATTTATTTTTAATTATTCTAAGGAAAAATAATACAGTAAATACTGCAAATAAAACGTAAAATTCTCTTACAGTCACGATGCTGGCAAGATATTAGTCTTACCTCTCTGTTAATTCCTGAATGAGTAACACTTAATTCTACTTCATCCCTCCAACCCTACCTGATTTAAACCTAGCAATCTTGGTTAACCAAGTCTTTGCTTGAGAAATTCTGAACAGAAATTCCTCTTTCCCAATGCCAGATATTTTTCATATTCAGAAAGTTTTAATTATAAGATATATAATTTATAAAGCCAGGCATGGTGGTACACTCCTGTAATCCCAGTAATTGGGAGGCTGAGATAGGAGGATTGCAAGTTCAAAGCCACAGCCTCAGTAATTTATCAAGACCCTGTTTCAAAATAAAAAAAATAATAATAATAAATAGAGGCTGGGAGTGTAGAATTATAACATCCCTGGCTTCAATTCCAAGTAACACACACACACACACACACACACACACACACAAAGATGTATTTTATAAATTGAAATAAAATTCTATTACTTAATTTTATCAGTAATTTATAATCACAGTTTAAGCAAAATGTATTTGAACTGATTTACAGTAAGATATGCATATATAGCATTAAAATTAGGACATTCAACTATCATGAAGAAATAGATATGACAATACATTCCAGTGTGCCAACCTATGATGTGCACAAAACTTACCTCTGTATTTGTGTTCTGATGTATCGCTCTGTATTTGTGTTTTGATGTAATCATGAAAATGTACATTATTATCAAATGAGATTAGATGCATTCAGGGTGGTATGGCCGTAGGTGAAATGTTCATTCTTACCGAAGAGGGTGATCTGAAGAGACAAATAGCTGTTTTGCGTCACTGAATCACGCAGTGCCTAGAAGTCATAATGCAGTAGGCAGGGAGCAGGAGGTCAGAGTGTGATGAGATATTAAAGACTCCTAATAAGAAGTAGAATGAAATTGCTAGATCTGTGACTTGTGAGAGGCACTGGAAAGGAAAGCAGAAGCCAGAGACTCCTTTGTTTGACATTGAAGCAAGGTGATTAGCCATAATGGTTTAAAATGTTGTATGTATATTTTAGTAGAATGTTACATCATTTCAAATGCAATTTTGAACTATAGGAGCAAAAAATAAATGTTCAATGTTTGAGAAAAGAATATGTGCATGTATAAATGGACACATGTAGGTGTTAAATATATATGTATCCTTGTGTATGCATATATATGTGTGTGTGTATATATATATATATGTACATACATATGTATATAAAAACATACACACAAAAAAATGAGGGATAAACAAAAAATCATTATACCTAGAATAAAACAACCTTGTTTTAGTTCCCAGTTATTCAGCACTTATAATATCTTGGGAAAGTCATTAATTTTTTTCAAAGAAGAAATAAACTGTAAATATATTTTACTCAATGGAAAGATAGGTACTTGTATAAACCTTCTTATACTGTTTATTTTTACCTATTCAACATCTGAAGGTCTTTCGCTCTGTTAGAAAGTCTTTCCTCCCCTGCTCAGTATTCTGGTACTTGAGAAAAAGCATTGAAAGCAGGTATTTTTCTTTGTTAACATACATCTTTATGGGTTTAGTTTTCATTATGTTGGAAGTTATTGAAAGCAGTTTAATAAATTGAAATTTGGCAAAATGAAATAATTTTTAAGTCAGTAAGAAAATTGAGACAAAATCACAATGAGAATAGCAAAATTAGATGGTGCCAGTAGAGGAATTTAGAAGACAAAATTATGGGAAATCTTACACACCTGGTACAATTTACCAAATATTTGACTCTAAGATTTGTAGCAGCCTTATGGGAAAAATATTTCAGTGACAATGTTGTCAATTAAAAATTACTCAGAAATGTAGCCATCATCCTCTTTATAGACACAATAGAAGTTTCTTGGGCTATGATATAAAGAGAATATACATATTATGTGAAGAAAAGGTTAACATTTTCATCTTAAGCATAGTAATAAATCTATCGGACTGTTAGTAAATGTATTCTCTATATGCACATAAGACTAAGCTAATCAATTTCACAGAAGCCAATATGATTTGGTTCAGGTTCTACTCTGAAGAACAATTATCAACCATATACAAATGCTAAAGTAATAGCTCTTAAACCCTTTCTGACAGTAGTCATAAATAAGGAAGATATTTTATATCATGATCCAGCAAATTTTACATACATATACATTCTGACATATCTACTCAACAGAAAATTTTAAAAGCAATGGTTATGCTTATACTATTTTTAATATATGCTATTTTACTAAAGGCATTGTATCTGCAAAAAATAAATTGATTTCATGACTATTAATGGGCCAATCACCACAGCATGAACATTGTTGTGCTAGGATATAGATAAAAATAGATAAGATAAAAGCCTCCATAAATAGAATCTTTGGCAGCTAAGCTATTGAAGTGTCATAAGGTTATATTAGTCAGGGTACTTTAAAGAAACAGAACCAGTAGGACATTTATTTATTACAAGATTGGTCACACGGTTATAGAGGCTGAGAAGTCCTATAATCTGCTGTCTGCAAACTGGAGACCCAGGAATGCTTGAGGTGTAAATTAGGCCAAGTCCAAGGACAAGATAAATAAGATGAAATGTTCCAGCTCAAAGAGCAGCTAGGAAGTAAAATGGGACAAATTTCTCTTCCGTTTTTTATTTGATTCAGTGGGGAAGGTAAACTACTTTATTGAGTCCACAGATTAAAATGCTAATCTCATCCAGAAACACCCCCACAGACACACCCAGAAATAATGTTTAATCTCGCCCGGCATGGTGGCACATGCCTGTAATCCCAGTACTTGGGAGGTTGAGACAGGGGGATTGCAGGTTCAAAACCAACCTCAGCAATTTAGTGAGGCTCTCAGTAACTTAGCAAGACCCTGTTTCCAAATGAAAAAAAAATAGGGCTTCGGGATGCAGCTCAGAGGTAGAATTCCCCTGGGTTCAATCTCCAATAACACACACACACAAACACACACACACACACACACACACACACACACACACACATACACACAGCTGTTTAATCTGTTGAACCCCATGCCCAGCCAAGTTGACACCAAATTAACCATCCCAAAGGTTAAGCCTGTAGACCTGGAATACTCCTTGAATTGTAGACTTTATAGTAATCAGTTAAAGCAGGATGGCTTAGGTTTTGGCCAATCTAAACCTCAATAGATCCTTGGGCCCTCATGCACTCATGCACTCTCCTACATCGAACTACTGCATATTTTGGTCACTTTTTCATTTATTTGTGCTCATTTTCATCCTCTGTGGCCTTGCAGGCTCTAGCTATTCTTTCAGGTCTCCCCACAACTATTGCTTCTCAAAAACAAGTTTTTGACAGCACTGATGAAGTTTCAGTTTGTGTATGCCTTCTACACCTATTCCTCAGTACTTCATGCTGTGTGTCAGCATAAATGTATTTTCTTCATAACTGTCTCAGATAGCATTCTTACTGCTCTGACCCCTTCAGCTTGAACACACATAACCGAGAGGAAGGATTATTTATTTTTTCACAGTTTTTGTAGATTTCCAGGTTCAGTTAATGTCAGGCTGGGTTAGTGGAGCTCAGGGCATGGCACCAGAAAGCAGATATATATATATATATATATATAGATAGATAGAGAGAGAGAGAGAGAGAGAGAGAGGCCCTGCTCTGATATCATGGAAGCCAGAAGCAAGAGAGAGCAAGGGGAAGAGAGATCATATATATTCCATAAGGCCACACCCCCAGGGACCCACCTCCTCCAGCCACCCCCCACCGTCCATGTTACCATGGAGTAAATCCATCGCAATGGATTTATCCTCTGATGAGATTACAACCCTCACAACTTAATTATATCAACTCTGAATAACTACATGAACTCTTCAGGAGACATACTATATCTAACCATAACAATAACATATTAAAACTCATAATTATCCTTTTTATTTCCAAGTTTACTAATTTTTTCCCTAGATAGAGTTAAGATTCTAATCAGCTTATCGCCATAAAATAAAGAGATTTTCCTGGAGTAACCATGTAGACTCAACATAATCACAAGGGGCCTTTAAATGAACAAGGGGGATGCAGAAGAGTGAGTGTCACAGCAATATCTAGTGCAACAAACTCAGCCTGACATTACTGGCTTTGTAGGTGGAAAGAAAAATGAGCCAAAGGATGTGAGGAGCCTGTAGAAGCTGGAAATGCCATGAAAATGGATCACATCCTAGAACCAGCAGAGAGGAACACACCCTGCTGATACTTCAAGTTTGGTCCATTGAAGGCCACCTTGGACATTAGACCTCCAGAACAAGAAGATATTAAACTTGCTTAGCCACTAAGTTCGTGGTAATGTGTTACTATAACTATAAAAAAACTCACATAAGGCCGGGTGTGGTGGCGCACACTTGTAATCCCAGTATTTTGGGAGGTGGAGACCGGAGGATCCGGGTTCACGGCCAGCCTCAGCTCTCTCTCTCTCTCTCTCCCTGTCTCTCTCTCTCTCTCTCTCTCTCTCTCTCTACCTAGTGAGGCCCTCCGCAACTTCGTGAGACCCGGTTTCAAAATAAAGTATAAAAAATAGGGCCAGCGTTGTAGCGCGGAGGTAGAATGCCCCTGGGTTTAATCCCCGGTACCTCAAAAAAGAAAACTCACATATACACTTGCTAAAGTAAGTTAATGTAAAACACATATCTAAGTTATTAGCTTTATATTTCTAATTTTGCTTATCCCCAAACTACTACTTAATATTTCAATGGCTTTGTTACATTCTATAAAATTGATTTTCCACAATTAATAGTCCATTACAGGGATATTTTGATATAGTAGACTCCATATATAAAACACAATAAAGAGCCTATTTCTTCATATTTTAAGCTTCATTTGGTATGCATTTTTCTTTTTTTATTGGTGCATTGCAATCATACATCTTAATGAGGTATAGGATAGTAGAGGCATACATGGACACACATTTAGCCCTTCCCCAATTCCCACCCCTTTCCTTCCCCCAACCCTCCTTCTCATATTCAGCTTAGTGATTGACTTTGATACGTTTGTGAATGTATATCATGTGCATTAGAGTGTTTCTCTCTTCCCCCCTCCCATTTCCCTCAGTTAAGTCACCTTCTTTACTCATCTAAGGTTTCTCCTTCTTTGTCTAGAGTCCTTCCTATGTCCCATTTTCTTCCTAGCTTCCTCATATTAGGGAGAACATCCAATATTTTAATTTTTGTGACTGACTAATCTCACTTAGCATAATGTTCTCCAATTCCATCTATTTCCCTGCAAATGACATAATCTTGTTCTTCTTTATGGCTGAGTAAAATTCCACTGTGTACATATCCTATAGTTTTATAATCCATTCATCTGTTGATGGATATATCGGCTAGTTCCATAGTTTGGCAATTGTGAATTGTGCAGCTGTAAATATAGATACGCATGCATTAGTCTGGTAATTTGGTTTCAATTCTTTTGGGTAGATACCTAGAAGTGGTATTGCTGGGTCATATGGTAGGTTCATTCCCACTCTTCTGAGAATCCTCCATACTGTTTTCCAAAGTGGTTGTACTAATTTGCAATCCCATCAACAATGTATTGGAGTTCCTTTTTCTCCACATCCTTGCCAACATTTGTTGTTGTGTTTTTAATGATTACCATTCTAATTGGGGTTAGGTGAAATCTCAGAGTAGCTTTGATTTTCATCTCTCTGATTGCTAATGATGGTGAACATTTTTCCATACATTTATTGGCCATTTGTATTTCTTCTTTTGTGAAGTATCTATTCAATTCACTTGCCCATTTTTTGATTGGGTTATTTGTTTTCTTAGCAGTGAGATTTTTGAGTTCTCTATATATTCTAGATATTAGCCCTCTATCAGAGGAGTAGTTGGCAAAAATCTTCTCCCATTCTGTTGGCTCTCTGTTGAGGTTCTTGATAGTTTCCTTTGCTGTATAGAAGCTCTTCAGTTTAATGCAATCCCACATATTGATCCTCTTTTTAACTTCTTGTGCCTTTGGTGTCTTGTTGAGGAAGTTTTTGCCTGTGCCTATGTGTTGAAGAGTTTGACTTATGACCTCTTCAAATAGCTGCAAGGTCTCTGATTTAATTTCTAGGTCTTTGATCCATCTTGAATTGACTCTTGTGCAGGGTGAGAAAGTGGGGTTTATTTCCATTTTCCTGAATATAGTTAAAAAGTTTTGCCAACTGTTTGTTGAAGAGGCTATCTTTTTTCAAATGTATGTTTTGGCCCCTTTGTCAAAAATCAACTGGCTGTAAATGTGTGATTTTATTTCTCAGTCTTCTATTCATCTCCATTGGTCTATGTGTCTGTTTTTGTGCCAATACCATGCTGTTTTTATTACTATGGCTTTGTAGTATAGTTTGAAGTCAGGTATTGTGATGCCTCCTGCATGGTTCTTGCTGCTGAGAACTACTTTCGCTATTCTGTGTTTTTCTGTTGTTCCATATGAATTTAAGGACTGATTTTTCTTTGTCCGTGAAGAATGACCTTGGTAATTTAATGGGTATTGCATTGAATCTGTAGATCACTTTTGGAAAAATGGCCATTTTGATGATATTTATTCTGCCTATCCAAGAACATGGAAGGCTTTTCCATCTTCTAAGATCTTCTTCAATTTCTTTTCTCAATGTTTTATAATTTTCCGTGTAGAGGTCTTTTACCTCTTTGGTTAGGTTTATTCCAAAGTATTTTAATTGTTTGGGGGGATATCATGAGTGGAAATATCTTCTGGATTTCTTTTTCAGTGGATTTATGGTTGGCATACAGGAAAACTTCTGATTTTTTAAGGTTGATTTTGTATCCAGACACTTTGCTTTTATGATGTTGAGGTATGTTCCTTCTATTCAGATTCTCTGCAGTGCTTTTAGCAATGAATGGGTGTTGGATTTTGTTGAATGCTTTTTCAGCATCTATTGAAATAATCATGTGATTTTTGCCTTTAATTATGTTTATTTGGTGAATTACATGGATTGTTTTTTTGTATGTTGAACCAGCCTTGCATCCCTGGGATGAACCTGACTTGGTCATGTTGTATAATTTTCTTGATGTGGTTTTGAATGCACATTGCTAGTATTTTGTTTAGCAGTTTTGTGTTTAAGTTCCTCAATGATATAGGCTTGTAGTTTTCTTTTCTTGACCTATCTTTATTTGGTTTTGGTATTAATGTGATGTTGGCATCATAGAATATATTTGGGAGAGTCACGTTTCTTTCTATTTCATGGAATAGATTGAGGAGTCTTGGGATTAATTCTTCTCTAAAAGTTTTATAAAATTCACCTGGGAAACCATCTGGACCTGGACTTTTCTTTGATGGTAGACTCTTTATTGCTGCTTCAATCTCTTTGATTGCTATTGGTCGGTTTAAATTTTCTATATCTACTTGATTCAATTTAGGAAGTTTGTATGTGTCTAGAAATTTGTCAATTTCTTCTAGGTTTTCCATTTTGTTGGAGTACAGTTTTTCAAAGTAGTTTCTGATAATCCTCTGGATTTCCACGCTGTTGGTGGTAATCACCTTTTTCATCTCTTATTTTAGTAATTTGGGTTGATTCTTTTTTTTTTTTTTGGTTAGGTTGGCTAGTGGTTTATCTATCTTGTTTATTTTTTTTTGAGAAACCAGCTTTTGGTTTTGCTGATTTTTTGTATTTTTTATTTTCTACTTCACTGATTTCTGCTCTGATTTTAACAATTTTCTATCTTCTACTGGCTTTGGGGTTAGACTGTTCCTGTTTTTCAATGGCTTTGAGGTGTGTCATTAGGTTATTTATTTGATAATTTTCTGTTCTTCCTATGTGAGCACTCTGTGCTATTAATTTTCCTCTTAATACTGCTTTCAAGGTGTCCCAAAGATTTTGATATGTTGTGTCTAGTTTCATTTGTTTCTAGGAATTTCTTAATTTCCCTCCTTATTTCTTCTATGACCCAGTCCTTATTCAGCAGTGTGGTGTTCAGTCTCCATGTTTTTATGTAGTTTCTCTGGGTCTTCTTATAGTTGATTTCTAGTTTCATTCCATTGTGATCTGAAAAGACACAGGAGAATATGCCACATTTTTAAAAATTTGCTAGTGCTTGCTTTGTGGCCCAGGATGTGGTCTATTTTGGAGAAAGTTCCATTAGTTGCTGAGAAAAATGTGAATTCAGCTGTAGTTGGGTGGAAAATTCTGTATGTGCCTAATAGGTCCATTTGGTTTATGGTGCTCTTTAGGGCTGAGGCAGCTTTACTGACCTTTTTTGTAGAAGATCAGTCTAGTGGTATGAGAGGAGTGTTGAAGTCTCCCAATATTATTGTATTGGGATCTATGTGTGACTTAATGTCATGAAGAGTTTTTTATAATAAGAATTTTTGTACTTATATTTGGGGCATAGATGTTGACTATCTTTATACCCTCTTGCCAGATTGTTCCTTTAACCAGTAAAAAATGACCTGTTTTGTCTCTTCTGATAAGCTTAGTCTTGAAGTTTAATTAGTCTGATATTATACTTACTACTCCTGCTTGTCTTCAAGTTCCATTAGCATGAATTACCTTGCTCCAGTCCTTTAACTTTAGTTTGTGAGTGTCTTGTAAGATGTGTTTCTTGTAGACAGCATATGGATGGATTATGGTTTTTAATCCATTTTGCTACCTTATGTCTTTTTATTGGGGAGTGTAGGTCATTTATATTCAGCATGATTATTGAAAGATGATTTTTAATTCCTAACATTTTGGGTTAACTTATATTTGTGGTAGTTTTTGTTCTTTGCTTAGTTGCTTGCTTGATGGAAATCATTGTTTCTCTGTTTTTGGTGTTTATTTACTAATTCTTTGTAATTAATCTCTTTGAGTATTTTCTCTTGTGCTGGTTTGGAGGACATAAATTCTGTCAGCTTCTGTCTTGGAAGATTATTATTTCTCCATCAAATTTGAGAAATATGTTTGCTGGGTAGAATAGTTTTGGATGGAATTTGTTTTCTTTCAGAGTTTGGAATATGTCACTCCAGGCTCTCCTGGCTTTTAGGACTTGGTTTGAGTAGGTAGTCTGGAGTGATTATCATTGGCTTGCCTCTGGATGTCACTTGGTGTTTTACTCTCGTTGCCTTTACGATTCTCTCCTTGGCCTCTATGTTAGTAAATTTGATTATTATGTGGCATGATGAACCTTTTCTCTGATCTTGTCTAATGGGGGTTCTATATTTTTCCAGTAGCTGTGTGTTGACCTCTTTTTATATATTTGGAAATTTTTCTGATATTACTTCTGTGAAAAGATTATTGATTCCTTTGGTTTCAGCTTCTATTCTCTCTTCTATGCCTATTATTTTTAGGTTTGCTCTTTTAAAATTGTCCCAGATCTCTTCGATGTCCAATTCATGCTGTCAAATTCTTTTTTTCTAAATTATATACTATGCATTCATTTTTGGAGTGGTCATCTTCTAAGAGTGAGGTTCTGTTTTCCATGTGGTCTAGTCTACTGTTTATACTTTGTATTGATGCCTTCACTTCAATTATTGCATTCTTTATTTCCTTCAAGGCTTCTTTTTGATTCCTGTTCAAGGTGTCAGATTCTTTGCTTATTTGATCCTTCATTGCTTTCAGACTGTTTCTAAATTCTTTTTGGAAATCCTATATCATTTCTACTATTAAAGTTCTGAATTGTCCTTCTGGCAATCTCTGCAATTCTATGTTGGTAGGTTCTATTATTGTGGGTTTGCGGGAGTTCATTGTTTCCTTGCTATTCTTTCTTCTCATGATTTCTGGTTTCTTAAGTTTATATCTTTGTTGCTTTTGATAGCTTTCTCTCACTCAGTCAGTTTCCTATGTCTATTTTTTCTCTCTTTATAGTATCTTATTCTAGAGGTAGATATTTGCCATTAGGTATGCCTTACAATTAAATAGCCTCTATTTTAAGGGTATTCTTTGTTCTCTGTTTTGTATTTATCACCTTTTGATACTGACTTTCAAAACTGTGTCCCCTATCACCCCACTGTTGTTCTGCCTGTAGATCGTCAGTACTGGGTTGCAGTTACTCTGGGGCTCCTTCTGCCCACTCAATGGTGGCATTGATGGGTTCCAGGTGTTAATGTCCAGGGCCCTGTCTGTTACCTCCATTATAGGGAGTCAGCTAAGAGGTGCGAGCAGAACAGTTTGTGCCCTATGCATTTTTAAACCTCAATATGTGGGCTGTTGGGGGGTTCCTTCTGTCAGCTGTGGTTACTTTGTCCTTAGTGTCTGGCAGTCCTTTCTGGTGGCTCAGCACTATGGTCCAATCTCAGCAGTATGAATTTAAAGGTGTCAGCTGGTATAAACAAGGGCAAGCTGTGTTGTATTCAATGGTGAAGGTTGAGTGAGGGGAAAGAAGCTAAAGTAATGGATGTAAGAATAGGATGGAGGATAGGATCGAGTAGAATTAGAGTTTGAGTGTAGTAAGGTAATATATATTAGGGATTAGAGATAGTGAATATATAGGAGGATTCTAGTAGCCAATGTAGAATATTTAGGTATAGTGATATGAATTGGATTTAATACAAGACAAAAAAGAAAAGAAAAGGAAAGAGAAAAAAGGGATGGAGAGAAGAGAGTAGATAGGACAAAAAGAAGACACTTGTAAAAGGGATGGGGAAGAGAGAAAACAAGTACATAAAAATAAAAAGTAAAAAACAAAACAACAAAAGAAAAGGGGGAAAAAAACAACCCTGCAAATATATGAATACAGAGCAGACTTGGCCTCTGCTGTCCTTGGTCTGCATGGACACTTTCTGCTGTTTAATGTCTACTTACTATAGTAGGTTCTTGAGCATGTTCAAAGAGTCCTCATTTGCTCAGTAACCTATAGCAGTGATGTCAGTTTGCAGCCCCACTTTTTGGTCTCCTTCAGTGATTGGGACCTTGGCCTGGTGTCTCTCTCTCTCTGTCTGTGCAGGCGCCAAGTGCTGCTGGTGCCTCTCCCGCTGCACACCCGGGTCTCCAAGCACTCGACAGGGCTTGATCCTGCATTTTACAAAGGTAGCAATATTGAGAAGAAACCTGTAATCTTTCCATGGTTCTTGAGGTTCATCGCCACAAGATTTTCAGGAGAGGTTGCAGCAATTTTTCCTGCCACCAGTATTCTCCATCTGCTTTACCACACATCTATTATCACCATTGGTTTTGAATTTTGCAAATTTAGTAGGCAGAAAATGAGAAAGTCTTGAAGTTCTAATAATTTTCTTTCCTGAAATGGTGAAATTGTCTAGTTTCATGACTTTTTATGTACTTAATTTTTTTCTGAGTTTCCTATTGATGTTCTTTGCTCATTTTCAAACCGTTCCTACCCTCTCCTTGAGGATTAACTTCAAAGATATTTGCATTATTTGCAATTTTTGTGAGTAATAGCCCATTCTTCATCCTTTGATTATAGAGTAAATTAAGGGAAAAGTCTTTTTCACATATGTAGCATATTTCTCCATATGTAGCATCCAAAATCATTTTAACAAATAAACTTTATGAATTCAATTGATAAACTATAGAGTACACTAAAATTTACCATCATCAAAAAGAGAAGCAAAAAAAACTCTCAAAACAAATTTGCTTAGTTTATTTCTTTGTCTTGCTTTTTTATTTTTTTTTAACTAAAGCCACAGAAACAGAACCTGTAGCCAGTTACATATTCACAGGCACTAGTTAGTTTTGCCCCTGTTAATTCATTATGATTAATAATATGGAATAAGAAAGAGATTTACTCATTTTTTGCAACTCTTTATTAAGTATTTGATATGTTGGACATGGTGAGTTCTGAAAAAGTCACTAAGGAATGACATGCAGTCCTTCCTGTCACTCAGTTTAGAATGAAAAATAAAAGTATAAATTTTAAATTGAGTCATATTACAAGGGGTAGGCTTAGAAGTAAGTACATTATATCATTGTATTAAGGAAAAAGGATGCTTGAGTCAGAACCAAAAAGGTGATATTGGAACTAAAATTTAAAGGAAGAGAATGAGAAAAACTTCAATGAGATTGGACACATTCAGGGTGATATGGCCATCAATGAGAAAGAACTTGAACAAATAAGACTGAAGGGAATGCAAGTCAAATACACACACATACACACACACACACACACACACACACACACACGTGAGAAAGAGACATGATTGGCAAATCATAGAAGTTTACATGTCTGGAAATCAGTGTAGAATGAGGAAGTCTTATGAACAGAATGAGAAATATTTACATATTATTAGATCACTTATATTTTCATATACAACTAATAGAATTCAATTCTATCCTGTGGGTTTTATGAAATTTTTTAAACTTTATAAGCAAGAAAGGCATGGACAGAAGTAGAAATAAATATATATAAATAAATGCATATATTGTACTGGGGATTGAACCCAAGGATATTCTACCTCTGAGCTATACTCCCAGCCCTATTTTCTATTTTTTTAAATTTTGAAACAAGATCTCATTAAGTTGCTAAGGGTCTCACTAAGTTGCTGCGGCTGGCCCTGAACCTGTGATTCTCTTTCTCAGCAGATCAGAGGTAGAATGTCCTTAGGTTCAATCCCCAGTACAATATATATATAGCCTCAGCAGCTTAGCAAGACCTTGTTTCAAAATAAAAAATAAAATAGGGCTGGGGGTGTAGCTTGTAGATAAAAAGCCCCTGGGTTCAATCTCCAGCACCAAACAACAAAATACAATAAAAAGATATATGGTGAGTTTCTCCCTGTTGACTTGATCTATCATTCAAGAACCAATATGGGGGAAAATTACATATATATTATATGTATGTATGTAAATGTCACAAACACTCCCTGTTTGTGAATAAATTCTCAAGGTACTGAAAGCACATGGTAGGGAAGTATCAAATGAGTAGCCTTTGGATAGGTAAACTTCTACGATGCAGCCCGGAGAGTTCTAATCATAAGAAAGCAATCTCCAGGCGGTGGCAGGAGGAGGGAGATTGCTTCGGCTGCTCTGAGGTGGCTGCGGAGCCTGCAGCCTGCACATTCAGATGGATTCCTGTGTGATGGCCTTTCTCATTCCTGATGGAACTATCTTGGAAGGAAGCAATAGTATTTATTTCTTACCTGAGCAGATGTTGTTTGTTCAAATAAATGGGTATAAGTTATTTTCATTTGCAACAGCAGGAAATGAGAAATGTTCTCCCAGGACCTAAACTTTAAAGAAACAGATCCAATTTAACAATTGCTTTGAGCCTTGCTTCCTAATTGAGCTATCGATCCCTATCACTCGAATAAGACGTAACTCTCCCAGAGGGGAAAAGAGGGTGTTTGCTTGATCTGCCCTCCCTGGACTCCTCGATCTTGATGGCAGGTGTCATGTGAGTCCAATTTGTTTTTTTTTTTTTTTGATGATGATAGCAATATCAGAAGGGGTTATCTTACTTTATAAAAACAGCACAATATTTACTTGAGAATAAAATAATCACATTGTTTTTTGTTTATAGAATAATGATGCACAATAAATAAAATGATTGTATAAAATGTATGAAAATTGCTAAAAACCATCTTGTATAAAGACCTGCATTTATAGTCACAGAGATGATCAAATAGTTACCTTGTGCAGATAGATAGTTACAGAGATAGATAAACAGATAGAAGATAGACATACATACATAAAAATGTATACATATTTAGACATACATTACAAACATATGTATGTATTACACATGCAGCAATATAATCATTCTAATCCCATTTTCCTTAAGATGCTGGCAAAACTATAGCAAAATGTTGCTTAGAAGAAATGTCTATGCCTGAAAATTTTTTATATATTCTTGTTTCTCAATCAGCAAAATAGAAGGATAAAAATAATGTACCCCATTTTTATTTTTGTTTGAATTTTTTCTATATTTATGTGTCTTACATATAACCCTAAGGGAAACTTTAAGACATAAGAATTATTATTCAACTTTGAAGATATCACAACACCAACACAGAATGTTATACAGAATAAGTGATCAATTGAATTTTACAGAAATAAACTGAGTGGAAAGAGTACAACATTCAAATTGTCCTATCCCATGTTCTTAAAGATTATAAGCTTCATTTTCTTTACTTGAGAAAGCAGTCTTCCCAATGTATTATTACTCACATCCCTATACAAATATCATCTTAGAAATTTTTCTACATTTAAAAAATGGGGAATCACTTAATATAAGCAATTCATTTTCTGTTTCTATAATGCATCATTCATTCCTTTATTTTTTAAGCAAACATGTACTGAATAACCAGCGCTCAGTGCTAGGTGAAGCACTGGAAATAAAAAGACCAGCATTCAGAGGTCACAGAGGAACAGGGGAGAGAGACCATTTAACAGTGCAGTAATGGGAAGCAAGTGCCACAGTAGAAATTATAAGAGGTAATTATCATTATTGAGGATCCACTATTTGCTAGATACTGAATACATCTCATTAGAGTCAAAGAAGGTAAGTACAAATCCTTTTGAGAGTAAAAAAGGGAAAATGATTAATTCATCTGATGGAGCTAGGAAAAGCTTCAGAGAGTAGCTTTTACTTAAACAGTCTTGAAAAAATACTTGAAGCTCAGCATATAGATGATGAATAGAAGAATAACATGAGGAAAACTCAACATACAAAGACTCTATCCTGTGTGAGAGTTTACAAAGTTCTGTTTTTGATTTCAGAAGTAGTAGTAAGGACCTAGGTGAGAAAAGATGTTGTGTATAAAAGAATATTGTGCTGAATTATAAAACAACATTTATGTGTTGAGTATTCTTTCTTTATAATTTGATATATTCGAGTTGTATTTTCCTTCCAATTCAGAAATATATTTGCAGTATAGTCTATCCAATTATCTAAAATTATATCAATTTAAAATCAAAGATACAAATAGACTATTCTAACAAAAGTTTACAAATGACCTTCTACAAAGAATTATATCCATGACTAATTTAAATAAATATATAACATATGCATACATGTGTACTTGTATGAGCATATATTTGTATATATAAGTATTTGAAGAGTGAAGAGTGGAATATGGCAATGAATAAAGGTACCTTATTTGAAACATCACTTTATATTCACATTTAGATAGAAGAAAAACACAATAAAAAGACAGGGACCATTCTGCTATACTATTTTGATGTAACATAACATTATTAAGTATAGTTGAATTTTACCAATGAAAAGAACATTCATGAGCTTGGGATGTAGCTCAGTGGTAGAGCATTTGACAAATATATGTGAAGTCCTGGGTTCAATTCCTAGAACCAGAAAAAATATAACAATAATATTTAGTTAAAATGAGATAATTTGTTCCATTTCAAAAAAATGTTTTTTAATCAGGGATATTAGTGAAAAATTATTCTGAGGTTAAGAATTTTACTATTAAACATCTTGAGATCTGGAGAATTCATGCATTTTGATTTTCCTTTACTTCATCTTTCATTCATTTATATATACCTTGTTACTTCAGATGCACAAATTAATATTAACATCTCAATGAATCTCACCTTTGTGAATTTTTCAATTTTATCATACCATTAGATGTTTAAATGACTAAAAAGCTTCTGCACAGAGAAGAAAATCAACCAAATGAAAGGGCAACCTAAAGAATGGGGAAAATATTTGCATATATATGGGTAACTCCTGCAACTCAATAGCAAAAAATAATAATAGTAAGTAAATAACCCAGCTGGAAATGGACAGAGGATTTAAGCAGACATTTCTCCAAAGAAGACATCAAAATGTCCAAGAAAAGATGTTCAGCATCATTGATCACCAGAGAAAAACAAATCAAAATAACAATGTGATATCACCACATGACTGATTGGGTGCTCATTTAAAAAAATCACCAAGTATGATAGGTATAAAAGGAAACAAAGGAAGAAAGAAAGGAATGCCTGATGGGAGGGAAGGAGGAAAGAAGGATGGGGATGTGGAGAAATTTGAAGACTTGTACTGTTGGCGGGAATATAAAATGATGCAGCAACTATGAAAAATTGTGTGGAAGTTCCTTAAAAAATTAAAAATGGAACTATCACGTGATTCATCAGTCCCATTTCTGGCTATTTACCCAAAAGAATTGAAAACAACTGCAAAGAGATGTGTGTACTATCATGTCCTTTGAGGTATTATTAACAATATCCAAGAAGTACAAACAAAAATCTGTTGGTGGATGAATTGGAAAAAAGTGGTATGTGTGTGTGTGTGTGTGTGTGTGTGTGTGTAATTACTAAAAAAGAAAACTTGTCACATTCTACAACATGGATGAACTTTAAGGACATTACGTACAGTGAAATAATCTGGGCACAAAAGGACAAAAATAGTGCATGGTTCCACTGATGTGAGATATGGAAAACAATCAAACTCATAGAAGTAGAAAATAAAATGGTGGTTTCCAGTGGATGGAAGAAGAGGGATGTTAGTCTTTCTATGATGTGTATAGTTTCAGTCATGCAAGATGAAAATGTTCTAGTGATCTCCTTCAGAAAAATGTACATATAGTCAGCAATACTATTTGGAAATTTGTTAATAGAGTAGATTTCATATAGTATTTTTTACCACAATAAAAATAATTGTTCCTGTCGTGGCTGAGTGACTCTCGGCCCTCGTGGTCACGGGCATGGACGCCTCCTCGTCGAACTCAGCGGAGGGCCTGGGCGCGGTGGACCCGCAGCTGCAGCATTTCATCGAGGTGGAGACGCAGAAGCAGCGCTTGCAGCAGTTCGTGCACCAGATGACAGAACTTTGTTGGGAGAAGTGCATGGACAAGCCGGGGCCAAAGTTGGACAGTCGGGCTGAGGCCTGTTTTGTGAGCTGCATTGAGCGTTTCATTGATACGAGCCAATTCATCTTGAATCGATTGGAACAGATCCAGAAATCCAAGCCAGTCTCCTCAGAAAGCCTTTCAGACTGATCTCAGCATTACCTCTTTGGAAAAAGAAGGTAGCTGAAGAAAAGAAGAGCTGTTGCTGTGCTGAAGAAATGGCCATGGGGGATCGGCTTCCACCTTTTGTCACTCGGGGACATCGTGTCATCTGAGAATGAACAGAGACCAATTTTTTCGCGTGGGGTTGGAGGGTCATACGTGTATTTGGTTGTGTTTTTTAATGCTAATCTTGTAAAAACAATTGACAGATGAATGGAAAACTATTAGCTGCAGATTACTGCATAGGGGACTCTGCATTTATCAAGGTCCCTTAACTGCTTCCTATAATTTTGATAGTGGAACTGCTTTCTATATTTGATAGTGGGACCACATCGGTAAACTCTCCATTTGAATGGATTCATTTCAGATTTGGGGGGAGATCTTTGTGTCTGTCCAAAAAGACAATAATGGGAGAAGCAGAATTTGATCTATAACTATGGGTCTTCTTATCTGGCATTTGACTATCAGTGCTGGGAAAAAGGAGTATTAATACAGTGCACTTAAGCTTTCTAGGTTGTCTCCCTCCCCTATGTTGTGATTCACTTGAATATCTATATTAAAATATGGTATCAAGGCAAAACAGGGAGCCTGAGGATCCAGAGGCCTTTAGTTATAAAGGAACCTAGCCAGGAAACACAATTCTCCTTACTAGACAGCCACAGGAAGAAGTTAAGTTACCCTTGTGTCAGGGAATAAAAAATTCAAAGATGTGCCTAAAGAAATTACAAAGATTTAGGCCAGTCAGAAACTAACAGCCATTTCAGGTAGAGGTGCATGCCTGATGTTAATCATTAGAGATTTCATTGACTGCATTCTTTTGATCACTGAAATAAAAGCTTCTACAAGATTCAAAAAAAAATAATTGTTCCTTTATTTCTCATCCTTGCCAACATGTGGTATTCATTTATACATCATATTTATTGGCATGTATTGGTTATTGTTATTTTACATTAACTTTTTGGACTACCTTGACTTATTGTAGCTTAAATAATTTTTATATATCATATTTCTTTTTCTGTCTTACCTCTCCCCAAATATTATATTTTTATTAATTATTGATTCATATCACATATAGCATTTGAATAATAAATATAAAAATAATGATAATTAAATAGCAATTTACTAACAATTTGACTTAGGAAATGGTCATTACCCTGATTTGGTTATTACACATTATACACACATATTGAATTGCCATAAAATATCGCATAAAATGTACAAATATTATGTCTCAGTTAAGCAAAAGATTATTAGAAAAAGAAATAAATGTTAACAAATAATTTTAGAACCACATTTTCCTCTGATATGATCTCCACTTTGGCCTTCCTGTAGGTGGCTATGATGCCAAATTGTGTGCTTATCATTCTCTTTTCTTTATTGTTTTATTACAATCTGAAAAATTCTCGGAATATTTTATTTGTTTTCTATTTTTGGTTATATTTTTTCAGATACAAAGACAGAGGTTTATTTAGGAAAGTGGGGGATACATGTTCGGGTTGTCTCAAGAGGGAGAGAGCTACTTTGGGGGTCTCACAGTTCTTTTATAGGAGACCCCTGTGAAGGGGTGGGGAGGGGCTTGACCAAGTGTCAGATATTCTTTATGGATCCTTTGTTTACCAAGCATCTCTGCAAACTTGGGTGGGGAGAGGGACCATTATAATTAAAAGTGTGGGCCTATTGAGGATTTTCCCTAGGAAACAACAAGCCCTGTAGGGTGAAGATAATGATTATGAAGTTTCTAGATTTTTAAAACTATAGTTTCTCTTTCCTTTCCAGTTTGTCTCCTTTTTACCTATTATTTTTATTTTCCCTACCCTACCTCATTTCCCCCCTCTGAGACTTGGATCCCTTAATCTTAAGGGTTGATGAAGGGTGAAAATCCATCTTCTATAGTTTCTAAAATGCTGACAAGGGACAAGGGCCCTGCCTAGCCAGGGATCAGAAGTCTCGTCCTAACTGATCTAAAGTAGACAAAGAGAAACTGCCCTCGGTTATTGAGTTCAGTTCTTTACAGTCATGTCAGAAGCTAACATCACTAAAGGGCACAGACCCAGGAACATGAGGATCAGTAGGTGGTTTTTTTCCTATGTGCCTGAAGTTTTTGTTGTACGCATTGTGCCAAGCCTGCCATTAGAGTTGCTGAGTTGACGTTCATAAGCCTGGTTTTTTGGTCACCAAAGACATTCATCTGATTTTCAGTGGTATTGCAATTGCAGTAGGTGTCTACATGAAAAATTGACTTGTTAGTACATTGTACAATAACCCAGATTAGCATTTCAAACTGGAAGTCAGGTAGCCAACCTATTTGGTTATATATGATATTGTGGAAAGTCCTTATGGAACACAGAATACTATTTAGTCTACTGGCTGCTATGACCCTGTTCATTAGTACTAACCATTTGCGTATTATAAGGCTGTATGCCACTGCTATCTATCTTTTGTTTCTACATATTTGGTAGAGCCATATATAAACCAAGCATCTTTTCTTTAGATTTAAACTAATTGTATTCTTTTTCCCACTTTATGGGAGACCCCCATTAACTCTTTAAGGTTCCTGGTTTAGCAAAGAAATCCCCATAATCAAAAGGAAAAAGAATAGAAAGAAGCAAAAGTCCTTGTTGATAGTACATAGGGGAACTTAAACAGGTTTTAGTTTTTAATTTTGAACAGAATTCATAGACCTTCCAGTACCATAGAGGAGTGGGAATTTTTCCTTTGATGGTGGTCCTGGGCCTGCAGAATCTCAAGAGGGACAGGTTTAGTTTTATAGCATTTTATAAAGACTCAGAAGTTTACCACTCCTGGGTATCTACACAAAAGAATGGAAACCAAACTACCAGAGTAATGCATGCATATCTATGTTTATAGCTGCACAATCCACAATTGCCAAACTATGGAACCAGCTGAGATGTCCATCAACAGGTGAATGGATTACAAAACTATAGGATATGTACACAATGGAATTTTACTCAGCCATAAATAAAAACAAGATTATGTCATTTGCTGAAAAATAGATGGAACTGGAGAACATTATGCTAAGTGAGATTAGTCAGTCACAGAAAGTGAAAGGTCAGATGTTCTCCCTAATATGCGGAAGCTAAGGAGAGATTGGGACATAGGAGGGAATCCAGACAAGGGAGGAGAAACCTTAGATGAGTGTAGAAGGTGACCTAACTGAGGGAGATGGGGTGGGGGAAGAGAGAAACACCTCATTGGGCATGATGTACATACACAAACTTATCAAAGCCAATCACTGTGCTGAGCACAGGAAGGAGGAGAGGGAGAGGAAACAGGGTGGGAACTGGGGGAGGGCTCAATGAGTGCTGTGTGTATGTATGCCTCTTACACCCTGAACTTCATCAAGATGTATGATTACAATGCAACAATTAAAAAGTTTGGGGGGCATCAGTGCCATATTATTTTTCTTCTGTGAACCTACCATTATAAATTATATGTACCATTATAAATTATAATGTATAATATAAGGAGGAGCCAAAGTCAGAAGATAATTAGTTAAGTTATGTGGGTGGTCTCTTTAAATGATTCCATGAGCATGGCTCTTTCTTTATTCCCCAGAATAACACACTTGTTTCTGGTTATACTTCCCTGCTAGGTATTCAAGACCAATTAGATGGCCATATGTTTTTATAAATGTCTATCTTTAAAAAAAATCTAAATTGTATAAGTAAAAATGATAAACATCAATTGCTAAATATAAAGTATTCTTGGCTTCTTAACTTTTTTTAATGTCAGCTTTCCTTTGATGTACAGGTTAATACATTTATCAAATTATATTTTTCATGCAATGAACACTAAATTTAAAAAAGTATGGAATATTTACATCAACATAAAAATTCCCTTTTGCTATTTTGGAGGCAATTATCTCTCCTTTCCTGCAGGTTTTGGTAACTATTTTTTAAATTATTTCTTTAGTGTATTGCAAGCATACATCAAAGTGAGGTTCAATGTGATCAAAACATACATGCACACAGTTCTTGGTATATTTCCCTCCATATTCTACCCTGCTCCCTCTCTTCCCTTCTTACCCCTGTTACTGAAATTGGTAATAATACCTTCACATATTGTCATAGTATTACTTGAGCTGTTTCCTTCTTATTCTTCTCCATAAAATCCCTCCCCTAGTCCCCTTGCCCCACTCTACAGGTCTCTCTGCATCATTTAATGTCCCTTCTGTCTCCTATTTTCTATGTAACTTCCACATAAGAGAGAAAACATACAACCCCATTGATCTTATTTCTGTGCTTTTTCCAAAATGTAGCTTGTATACAATATAGTATCTATTCTTTTCAATCTTGTTTCTCTTACTGAGCATAATACTTTGACATGCATACATCTTGCTGCATGTACTAATAGTTCACTCTCTTTTGTTGCTGAATAGTATTCTTTGCATGTGCAAACTGCAACTTATTTAGTATTGATGAGTTTTGCCTATTTGTGGATTGTATCTGAAGGAATTAATACTGTCCAAATTTTAATTTTTTAATTTAATTCAATTATTTTGTCACTTATTTGTTTCTCATTCTGATGCATGAACTATTCAACCTTATTGATGCATATAAATGTGGTTCAATTATTTCCAGTATAGAATATTTCACTGTGTAAAAACACTATAAATTTGCCATTTATTCCTTGGTGAATGGATAATTGGATTTTTCCAGTGTTTATTCTAATAAAAAGTGGAATACTATTTATGATCCTATATAATCTCTTGGTTTACATGTCCGATAATAATTCTAGAAAGATACTGCTGTGTTACAGATTAGGTGTGCTTTCTATTTTCACATAGGAAAGCACATGCCTAAAAACAGAATATAATGGTCTATGGTTCAAAGTCATTAACAAATCTTATAAATAGGCTATTTTGTTTGTTTTTGGCAGGTGGGGGACAGTATGGATAATAAGTGCTGATGTGATCATTTCCTGGTTTCAAATGGATTTGGGCATTTTTTTCATGTATTTATTGATCAGTAATACTTTCCTGTCAGTGAAATGCATGGCATTGGCTTTGTACAATGATCATTTTTATCTTTGTTTGGTTTTGCTCTTTCTCATTGAACATCATATTTATATTTGGACATTAAGCTTTTGTCAGATGTATTGAAAATATCTCCTCCAATTTATATTTATTTTCATTTTCATTATCATTTATTTTAACAAAAAGATGCTAATTTTAAGGTACTCAAATTTATTAACATTTTCCTTTCTATTTTGCTCTGTATGTTTTATTTCTGTTCCAGTTTTATAAACACTGCTTATGCCTTATAATTGTCTTAAAATTTTATCTTTGCATAAAGTCCCTCATTTATCTGCAGTGTGGATTCTAGTTTGTGTTATAAAACAGAGAACCACTTACATTTATTTTTCTTGTGGAAAAATGTTTGCCTATACCATCGCACCATTTTTAAATAGCATACTTCCTTCTTCTCTGAAATGACATTTCCAACCTTGAAAAACTGACTCTATAAATGTGGATTAAATGGTTGACTGGTCAAACCTTCTCTTTGCACCAATACTCTTAATTACTGTTGCTTTATAAGAAGTCTTAAAATTTCAAGTAAATGGCCCCATCTACTTTTCCTTTAAATTGTATACGTAAACAAAGAATATGTCAAATCATGTAAATAACATTAGAATTGTTGTGTGGATCTATGATTAAATTCGGGGATACACAGAAACTGGAATTTATGCTATTGTAGTCCTTTATTCATGAACATAATATTCTTTATACTTAACGAGATCTTTCAGGTGTTTCAATAAAGCTTTATATTTTTCCCATTAATAGTTTGAATTTATATTTGGTATATTTGTTGGGAGGCACTTTATCTTTCTTCCGCTTTAGAGCATACACCTCTTAGTTTGCACTCTGGGAATTTTGCCTAAATTCTTAAGGTATTATTGTTTACAATTATTAAGCACATTTACTCCTTTCCTGAGGTACACAGGCACTTTAAATTACAATACATTATATAACCACCACTATTCCCCAATTTATATTTATTTTTAAGCCATTACTATTTATGTTTTCATGTTTTAGAGCACTTTGGGGGGTACTGGGGATTGAACTCAGGGGCTACACCCCCAGCCCTTTATTTTTTTTAATTTTTAAGCAGGGTCTTGCTAAGCTACTGAAAGTCTTCCTAAATTGCTGAGGCTGGTCTCAAACTTGTGATCCTCTTGTCTCAGCCTCTGAAGTACTCAGATTCCAGATGTGTTCCACCATGCCTGGCTTTATGATTTCATTTTTTATATGACATAGATCCACTCACACTTCATACCTATACATCAACAGTCATTTCTGGCATCTTTCGCATTGCATATCTAATGATTTTAGTATAATTCAGTGATTATTGCCTGGATCCATTATTTCACTGAAATTTCAAACTGGTTGTTGAATCAGTCATCTATCACTGTTTAACAAGCTACTCCAAAACCAAATGGCTGAAAACAAGAACCATTTATTATGTTCAGAGCCTCTGGTCAGCTGTGTGGTCCTGCTGAGATGGGCACAGTTGGTCTCAGCTGGCAGGTGGGGTAGGGCTGGCTGCTGGAATGTGCCATCTCTCATCATCTAGCAGATCAGCCTGGGTTTGTTCACCTGGTGGTGTCAGGCTTTGAAAGGGGAAAATTATGCAACGCCACTTGAGGTTTTAGGCTTGGAATCAGCACAACTTGAATCATAGTACTCTGTGGGTCAAGGTGAGTCGCAAGCTGGATTCAGCGAGTGGAGAATAGACTCCAGGTCTTGATGTGATCGTCTGTAAGGTATTGCCAAGGGGCATGTACAGAATGTGGTATTCCTGCAGCACACCGTGGTTATTATTCGTATTCTGTCATTTCTTCTGGATTTATTATTTGAGATGCTTTACTATTTCACTTATCTATTTATGATTATATTGACATACAGATCATATCAGAAAGTCAGGATAACTGTTTAATTGTGTGTGTGTGTGTGTGTGTGTGTGTGTGTGTGTGTGTGTGTGTGGTTTTGTTTTGTTTCTGTTTGGTTATTTTGGGTTTTTATGAATTTCAAATATAATGAACTCGTGCCATGGCAATTTACAATCTTGCCAATGATTTTGGAGCCTTCTCCTAGATTCAGTTATTATCAAATACACTACTGATGATTCCACTCACAACAGTCTTTTCTTTTTGGAGTGCATTTTCTGTGTGGGGGTGTGTATGGTACTAGAGATTAAACCAAGGGGTATTCTAACGCTGAGCTATATCTCCAGCCCCTTTATGTATATTTCATTTTATTTGACAGTCTCACTAAGTTGTCCAGGCTGACCTTTAACTTGTGATCTTCCTGCCTCAGTCTCCCTGGGATTAAGGTGTATGCCACTGTATCCAGCTAGGGTACATTTTTGTTGGATATTTCCAGTATTCTTTCATTCATATTCCTCAGAACCAGTTCATATCTGTTATGAGTTAATTCTCAATGCAATCCCTAGAAAGAATGCCAGGCTTTCCTTTCTATCTGCAACCAGAATAATTATTTACTTGGCCAAAAAATATATCTTTGGACCATTTCTGATAATAATTTAAGTAGGCTATTTGTGTAAATACATGTGACCTGAAGGATTCGTTATGTAAATAACAAGCATGCTTTATTTCTAGATTTTTGCAGATTTTAAACATTTAATTCTTTATTTTGGTATTTCATAGATATTTTATACATAGAAAGAAATTTAGAGAGAACATAGACATAAGATACATTTTTTTTACGAGCCACCTACCTCAGCCCTAAGTCCCTGTGAGAAATATGTGTAATGCAGACTTTATAAAGAAGCAATATATCTCTATCTATATGAGCCACCTATGTAATTTTAATTTTCCTAGAAGCTACATTGAAAAACCAAATAGAAAAAGGTAAAATTAATTTGAATAAAATTTAACACAAAATATTATAGGATCAATCACTAATCAACATAGAAAAGTATTTTTGAGATAGTTTAATCCTTTTTTCATACTAACTCTTTGAAATTGAGAAATTGAGTGTGTATTTTAAAATAACAGCATATTTCCATTTAGAACCACATTTTGCTGTTCCAGTGGTCACATGTAGCAAATGGTGATTGTATTGCATAGCATAATATAATCTAGAATAGCCATGTGTTTTGTAATTATTCACTACCATCCCTCCTTGGGCATGGAATTTTAACAGATTTGTTTAAACAATCAAAACAGGAGAGAGAGAGAGAGAGAGAGAGAGAGAGAGAGAGAGAGAAAGAGAGAGAGGGAGGAGAGAGAGAGAGAAGAAGGAAGAGAAGGAGGATGAGGAGGAGGAGGAGGAAGAAGAAGAAAAAGAGAAAAGAGAGAAGAAAAGATCCACAAAAAAAACCCCAAAATAAAATAGCAAACAAACACACTACAGTTTTTCCAAAAGAGATATTGGACCATCTACAAAACAACATCCATCTTAGGATAGGCTATGATTGGGGATGGAATCAGCTACTCCTGCATCACTTCGTGCTATATCGGAAGAAAAATATATCCTGGAAGTAGGAATGCTGACCTGAAGGTTCATAGTATCATCACAACAATGAGTTGACACAAAATTGTCATAAATTTCTCTAATTATATTATTTGAGAACTACCGTAGCCATGCACGTAACGGCCACAGTTTTTACTTATCTCTGAGGATTATGCTCAGTACTATGCTTTCCAAGTTTCCATAATTATCAATTAAACTTTTGTCACTTTCATAAATCTGAATCCAGCATAGAAGTGGATGCACATTATTTTTCATACAAAAGAAAGGTTTTGGTTATTGACTTGGAAACATTTTAAAGCACACTTTTCTATAAAATGATTCCATAGAATGTATCATGGAAAATAGCAATGAAGTTATGCTGCATCACTATAAACATTTTAAATGCATTATCAGGGTTCAAATCATATTTGTTCTTTTCTGTCCAATAAAATGTGAATTTTATTACAAAGCCAAGGACCTGTCGGCTGAGCACTATAAATTTTTTACCCTTGAATAGAACACCATAAGCCTGTTGATCTATCTTAAAGGAGACTTTGAATTTGAGAATATAGTTATGCATTACACAGAATAGCTAATGTACTCTTACAGATTAGACAAATCTGTTCTGTAATTAAATTCATAAAATTAGACTAACTCATGCAACCATCCAGCATAGGTCTTTCATTTGACTAAAATGCATCCATGTATTTAATATAAAGGATGAAGGGCAAAGTAAAAAAAAAAATCTTTGATTCTTTACACGTTGAAGCTATTCTAGGCATATTAAGTATATTCTTATTAATTTAATTACAATAAATAAAATATCCATCTTTATTTTATAGACAGGAGAATATGATTTAATTAGTTAATTTGTCTGAGGTACTAGCAAAGATACAGTGGAGCTCGGTTTTCAACAGGGTGAGTCTGACTCCGATGCCCAGGCACGTCTATTACTATTTAATGTATTCCCTTCTATAATTAGCTGACCCTCCATTTCAACTAAATCCTGGATAAAACTTGCAAATGGAAGGCACAGTTGGTGTTTTGAAATTGACAGTCAGCAATGTGAAAGCTAATAAATCTAAGGACCCCACTGTTTCTCTCATTGTCAGTAATGGAGCAGCCACTTCAGGGTCTGCATTTTTGGTTAATTAGCGCACCTCTCAGGTGGTAAAATTGATAGTCTTCAGCTTGGTAAGCTTTAAAGCCACCTGAGGCATGCTGTTATCATTCGGAAATGTACTGCCTGCTAAGTACTGCTGCTTAATCCACATAATTAGCTTAGCACTATAATTACTGGACTGTTTTCCGAATAGAGTATAGATGGGAAAAAAGAGAAATTGATAGATATAGATAGATGATAGATAGCTAGATAGATCTAGTTTTAAGGATTCCTCTATGCTATCATCACATTAGAGATAATAGAATGTGCCAATTGTCTCTAAAGTAACAGTTAATATTACAAACATAACGATAACAACAACAAACTATCAAGTGACGATTACTGATGTTCTGGCTACACTCACTCCATCTTTTCATCAGTTATCTGTTTTACATTCTCTGTAGTGTTAAACATTGTCATTCCTGTTTTCCCAATGAGCAAAGTGAACTTAAAGACATACTACAACTTGCTTCAAACCGTACAAATATTAAATGTTTGAGATTCCTGACCAGAGAGTCTTACCCTTGACCTTGCATTTTTAATAATTATATTCTTTAAATTATTGTTTTAAAACTAGGAATTTCTGCCAGGTGTGGTGGTGCACACCTGCAATCCCAGTACTTGGGAGGCTGAGATGAGAACATCGCAGGTTGAAGGACAGCCTCAGTGAGACTCTCAGCAACCTAACAATACCCTTTTTTTAAAAACAACAATAAATAAATAAATAAATAAAAGGGTTGGGGTGTAGCTCACAGGTAAAATGCCCCTGAGTTCAATCCCCAGTACCACAAAACAAAAATATGAATTTCTCTACATATTTACGAATTAATGATTTAAGAAAAATAAAATTAAAGTATCTTTTAACTTTAATATTAAATTTAACATGTATTATATTAACTTTTTAAAAGGGTACAGGATTTTAGATCATGCTAATAGCATATTTTAAGTCATTTGTGGTGGCATGTCACATTGGACGAGGGTGCGGGGTGTTTTCTTTTGAACAGTATCTTCTGTATTGTCTCCAATGTAGACAATCATTGTGGTCCACCTTGAGAAAGGTGAAGTAACCCACGACACATCAAAAGCATACTTCAGTGAATTTATAAAACCATTTGAATACAGCTGCCTTTTTTATGTATTAATATTTGGGAGGTTAACTATTACTGTAAGCATGTTGGAATTTTTGGTTTGGCCTAAGAGAAATAGATAAGGTTTCAACATTTGCTCTTCAGGTATTGTATGACTTTTTCAGAAATAACTTTATGGAAATGGTTCAAGAAATCTTTCATAAAACAAGTGCTTGTCAATGCACACAATGTCTCAGGATCTGTATTAAAATAGAATGGATAGAAATATGAGGAAGACAGGAATCATGAATTACAGAGTTCAGCAACGGGTTGGCAGATTTGAAAATTTTGGCCTTTTTCGCAAAATTATTTTAAGATCATTCCAGAGATATTTAATATCAGAAATAGGACATTCTGGCAAATTAAGCATTGCCATAAATCATTTGTAATTTCTTCCATCAATTGATGGACTCTGCTTCCTGACCCCTTAAATCTGGACTGGCCCCGACACTTGCTGTGACTGATTGAGTAGTGGAAATGATGCTGGATGAGTTTCAAAGCTGAAGATTCAAGACACCTTCTAGCTTTTGTCTTTGCACGCTTAGAAATCCCGATGAGAATGCTATATAAGGAAAACAGTCTAGTCCACTGGAGTATGAAAGGCCATGTGGAGGAGTACTGTCTTCCCAGATGACAGCCAGGCACAACCTTGCCAATCAGATTGTTAGTAAGGTCATCTTCAACCTTCTAGTCCAGAAAAACCTTGCAGCCAAATTCAGCCCAGGAATGAGCTCAGATGAAACCAAGAGAAGAACCACCCTTCCAATGCAAATAGTGAATCCATATTATCTTAAGTCACTCAATGATTGGACTTCTACCTGACTATAGTTAAGTGAAACGGGCATTCCAGAGTTTTAAGCAAACCATGACCTCCTTAGTTTAGTACTTTAAAGGAGTCATCTTAAATTTTAATACCTTAAAGTTAAAACTTACAGGTGGCTTGAATTTCAGCCTGTAGAGAAGTGTCCAGTCAGAAAATATGGATAAAGATCCAGGTATAACGTTCAAAAGTTATTTTTTGTGGATCAAAGCTGAAATACTACAATGGTGGATACATTTGTCAAAACCCATAAAATATATGACACCTAAAGCAAACCCTATGGGATTTCAGTGATAATGAAAACACACTTTCAGTATGTTAATTGTGACAAATGTGCCATTGTAGTGTGGGATGTCCACAGAGGAGAAGTTTGGGGATGAGAGTATTTGGGGACTCCGTACTTTCTGCTGTGAACCTAAAATTCCTCTCATATAAAGTTTCTTAGTTAAAAAAGTAAAATAGTAATGAAAACAATATAAATCACTTGTCCTTGATTTTTCCCCTTTCAATACATATAAAGAAATTCACTTATAAATTAGTTTGTTTTCTTGTCCAAATTTAATCAGGTTTCACTGTAACACTTAATGAATAATGCTAATTGATAATTGATTTTGCGTTGTGCTTCCCACTATAGAATTCACAACATATTCAAAGTGATGCGCAAAAGAAAGAAAAAAAAATGGCAGGTGCTGCTGCTTACACATGAACACACATGGATACCTGGAGAATATTTAATTAGTTAATGAGTGGCTCCATAGATACCAACAAACTATAGTTGTGGGAAGAAAATAATGAATGTTAAAAAATCGCTTGACGAAAATGCTTAATTATTTCAGTACTTATTTCCCTTGTTGACATTTAGAAGTGGGAAGAAAGACAAATATGAAACGTGTTTGTGTGTGTGCATGCGTGAGAAAGATTGTAACTGACTCTAAACAGAATAGTTTTGCTAAATTGTATTCCTAGCTACTGCTGTTAGTTTTAAATTGCCTAGCTGGAGTTCTAAAGCGCTGAAAATATTGAGAGCCTCTATCTGCACAACCACAGCACATTTTAATGAAGATAAATTTTTAAACTCTGGTTTGTTTTACTTTTGCTCCATGTGCAAAATGATCTTTTCACTACTTGTAAATGAAGGAAGGTAGAATATAGAAATGAGACCTTTTAAAACACTTAGTAATATGGCAACAGCAATGATAAGGTATCATATTTCAAATAATTTTAAGGGAAATCTTAGTAAGTCATGGGGTTTGGTTCAAGGTGTTTCTGCTCCTCAAGTTTTATTATGATGCAATAAAATAATTATAAAAATCACTTAATGCCATTCAGAGAATTTTGTCCTTTGGACTACTAATAAAATGATAATGATATCTCACATTTGTGTGTTTATTTTATGCCATGCAATCTTCTAGTCAGTATAAACAACTTATTAGATCCTAATAAGAGCCATCTGAAGTAAATACCCATTTTACAGATTAGGAAACAGAGACATAGAGAGGTTAATTAATTTAGTTAGGTTCTCATAGCTGCTATATGTTGGAACTGGATTTTAAACACAGTACATTTGATGCTAGAACTGAAACTCTTGAATATAGGAGTTCAAAAGAACATCATAATGTGTGCAGGGAACACAACATATTGCACATATTTTGTGTTCCCAATGTTTTAATAAAGAAAATAGACATTTTGGTTTTCATTAACATAATTTCATCACAAATGAGATAAAAAAAAATTAACACTCTTCCTGCTAAACTTGTTTCCTAAAGGCATTTTCTACCCTAGAAATATTTGTAGGTTAATTAAATAAAACTACATGTTAACCTACTTTTGTAAAACACACAATGCTAATTGTCACATCAATATGGAACTCATGCATTACTACAAGGAAATCATGAAGGAATAAAAAAGTAGATTGGCAAATGTTATAGTTATATATAGAATTGCCCCTTGCAGAGCTCATAAATTGGTGTTTGGAGTAGATGAAATTGAGTCTTGAGGGTTGAAATCTCAGATGGATAATCCATTACAACAGATTTATCTGGGTGGTGGCCTAGGCTGGTAGGGCTTGGCTGGAGAAGGTGGGTCCCTGGGGCTGCGCCCTTGGGGATTATATATGGTTCCTCCTCCTCTGATCTCTCTTTCTTCAGGCCTCCATGATGTGAGGAGCACAGCCCATGTGCTGTCCCTTTCTCTGCTTCTTGCCACCATGCTTGAGATCCGTGGTCCCCGGCCTCACATGGACTGACCCCGAAACTGAAAGAAAATAAATCTTCTTTCCTCTAAGTTATGTGATCGATCTTTTAGATTATAGCTGTAAGAATGCTGACTGGAAAAGCAAACTAGAAGAGCCTCCATTTTCATATTAAAAGGAAATAGGACTATGTTCCCCACAGACTCCATGAAAGGAAAAAAAAAATTAAAGAATCTTTGTGTTGCGATATATGTTCCTAAATTTCCACTACTAAGTGTATCTAACTTATGTTTTCAAGGTCATTCTGCCTATTGTCCCATGATGAGTCTGACCTTTTGACTTCCCACTACTGTATTATACATTAGGCCTGGCTTATTCATAAATTTCTCTCTTCATTTTTTTTTATTTTGCCTATGCTAACAGTTTTCAGGCTTGAAGCCTTAGAATCTGTCATGTTACAAAAGTAAAACATCAATTTGATTATCCTAATACTCCAGTGAGAATCCAGCTGTTTGTATTGGCTTTGTCTTATACTGCGTCATTCTATCATTCTATCATGTATTTTTTTTAATCTGAAAGGGGATATTCTTTTTTTTTTGTGGTACTGGGGATAGAACCTCTGAGCTCCACCCTCAGCCCTATTTTTTATCCTTTATTTTGAAACAGGGTCTCACTAAGTTGCGGAGGGCCTCACTAAATAGCTGAGGCTGGCCGCGAACCCAGATCCTCTGGTCTCAGCCTCTCAAGTACTGGGATAACAAGTGTGCGCTACCACGCCTGGCTTTGAAAAGGGATATGCTAATAGTTACTACTTGTAGGTCCTTTCTGTTATTCTTTTCATTGGTTTCATATTTTCCTGAATAGGATCTTTTTCCTGGGGAAATCAATATAATTTTATTCCAATAATTTTTTTCTTAAAAAGCTTTTGCTGGTCATTTACCTTAACACCTTATTTATTTATTTGGTACTGGGGGTTATTTTGAAACAAGGTCTTGCTAAGTTACTAAGGCTGGCCTCAAAACTGAGATCCAAGTACTGGGATCGCAGGTGTGTGCCACCATGTCTGGCACTAAACACGTTAAAACACCATAATAATACCTTCAACTATGAGGTATTATCTCATTAATCCTTGGTAATCGTAAGCCATTCTTATTCTGATTTCCCGGGTATACAAAGAGACAGAGAAATTAAGTAACATGCCCAAGGACACACAGCTATATGACCAAGTCAAGATTTTCTCTAGCTTCATAGAACACACCAAACTCAACAGTATGTTCTTCAGGATTTCTCTGAAAGATAAAGTCATTTTTTATCTTTTCTTCCTGGAATGGCTGGATTATTTACCTTATTTTGGTTTCTTCTCTCTATATCAGTTGCAATTAAAAGCAGTAGCAACATAAATAGGAAATTTAACATAAATAGAATTCTCACTATTCTGTAAGCTTTATCTTTCTCATTCCCACTAAGACAGGAACCAGGTGATGCTATATAAATAGCTGATTTCTTTATTCTACATTCCTGCACCATACAAGGTATAGATCATAACTAACTCAGTTCCGCCTGAACTTGGCATGCAGACTTTGACCGTTATGTATTGTTTCCCAGAATCTCATTGTCTAAATAATGCCCCAATCCCATTTCAACTATGGATGTTAAGCTATGTGTCTGGCTTGCCTGAGCCTCCTTTTCTCTTCCTTCCTTCCTTTCTCTTTCTTTCTTTCTTTCTTTCTTTCTTTCTTTCTTTCTTTCTTTCTTTCTTTCTTTCTTCTTTCTTTCTTTCTTTCTTTCTTTCTTTCTTTCTTTCTATCTTCCTTCCTTCCTTCCTTCCTTCCTTCCTTCCTTTCTTTTTTTCTTTCTTTCTTTCCTTTCTTTTTTCTTTTCTTTCTTTCTCTTTTCCTCCCTTTGCATCCTTGCTCTGAGATTTCCAGGACTCCAAGTCTATCAAAAATAATTCTGGATAAAGATTGTCTTCCTGAAACTCATGTTACAGCTGTTATGCTTTGTTTACATTCTGTTGAGGTTCTAATTTTCATTCTTCCTCCTGGATCTCTGATAACCCATATCTCGATCTTAGTTCATTCTGTGCTGTCTTATTTCCCCTGTCCTTGAAGATGCACATTAAAGACTGTGATTTCATTAAGTGGAAGCAATCTGTCTCATCTCCTAGCCCCTTTAAGACCTTTGTAATATTTTCGTTGTCTGAGAATATTAAAGTATATTGATTAGCTGGTTGATGTCTTTACCCACATATATTTGAAAGTCATAGCCAATTCCCCATCCTTCACATTCTTATATCATGCATAGAAAATTTTTATTCTTTATATTTATTTATTTGACTTTACAGTTTCCAAATATCAGTACTTTCATTTTGACAGGGTCCAATGATACAATTTTCTATAACACTAGGCTTGAAGACAGTATTTTAGAATATTTCCCCTTTGAGCACAGCTACCTAAAACATCATCTTAAGTTTATAACATGAATTTCATAAAAAAAATGACATTCTAGCTTTATTGCTTTTGCAAAATGTTGAGTTTAATTAAACAATTAAATACATTTCCAAGTAACTTAAGTCACTCATCCTTATGGATCCACAAGACAAGTAACTTCAGTTGCACCCAAAGTTTTCTTCAATGCTCTTTTACTATGAAAAGTTTAATGTATTTTAATTAATTCTTTTAATGAGAGTAACTGCAAATTTACTGAATAAGGCACATTGACAGAATTAAATGGCTTTGGAAATGCATTTCTTATTACCTGTCTACCTTTGTAGATTCCCCAGATTCGAATCAAATTTTCTGCAGGTATGTTCAATTACCACTTAATTCATTCTACAATGTATTTGCTATGTGCCTCTCATTTAACCAGCAGCCATTGATCTCATCTATCCAAACACTTCACATGCGTTTTTTTCAGCTCAGTCCTCTCAACCCTTTTGAGCTCTGAAATCCTCAGCATATCCTTTGAGATTGAAGACAAAAACAGCCTCTGATGTGCCTCCCTCTTGAATTCTTGTCTCTCCCCTTCAAAAGAGACGCTAATGCATTTATGCTTGGTGAGAGTGGGCTGGTCATGATGATGAAAGGTCTGGATAAATCACACTTGTGGGGAGGTATTCAAGACATGTGAGCGTGGTTAACATGTAGAAGCATGCAAGTGTTGGGCATTTGAGCTTGGGATGTCAGAATGGAGAACTTCATATTTGCTGGCTGCTTTACTATGAGCACACAGGCTTATGCGTAAAATTTCAGAGAGCAGAATGAATATCAATTTGTAGAAGATTCAAACATGTAGACTTAGGATAATTACATTGAAGACTGAAATGAATAAAATATGAAATAATCCACCATGTCAAGAGGCGTTTAATCATTGTCTTTCGATGAAATTCAACAAACATTTACCCAGTTCCAACAACAGGCACTGTGGCACCGTGCAAGGAACAACGGTAGAAAAATTAATATAGCACAGTATCAAGCCAATTCAGACCTCATTTTGTGCCACTAGCTCCAAGCTTAGGACATTCTGTTTTATCTAATGGCCCTGACCATGCAGCATCTCATTATCTCCTACAGTTTGAACAAGTCAACACCTACTACCAAAGCCTTTAAGAACATCTATCTGCATTTTGTCACTCTGACCCAAAGCAGATGCACACACATGGCTTAATTTTCTTCTGGCCTTATGAGAATAAGCTGAGATAATTTAATAGCAATTCACTAAAGGTTCAAGAATAATAAAAGGATAGTATTAAATGGATTATTCAAATAATTAAAATTAGCAAGCAGGTTTGTCAGAAATTAAAATCTACCACCCTGACACATCTTGTATGGTTCACCACAGCAGGGTTTATCACACCTAAATGTTCATTATAAATCATTTGGGGATCTTATTAAAAATGAAGATTCTGCCATGAGTCTGAGGTAGGCACGGCTCCCAGGTGAGTCTGCTTCTGCTGCCAAGTCTCTGTTTACCACACTTTTGAGTAGCAGCTTTTCCCAGATGTCTCGCTAACAAGCAAAAGGGCTTCCTCCCTTCCTGTCAGTCTTTCTGTGTCAAAATTCAGATTCACCTCAGGGTGCCCTTAAGCACACACTGTCTGCTCAGAATGCAGTTCAGAAAAAATGAGGCACTTAGGAGAAAAGGAATTCCCTTCACATCCAAAATACTACTAACCTCCCAGGCCATATTTCCTATCCCAAAAATGTTTGACAGAATGAATATGTTTTTCCCTAATGAACAATTTCTAACTTCACTAAAAGATCCAAGGAAATACATTATTCATAGTACCAAAACAAAGCAAAAAAAATCAACCAAGCCAACAAACAAAAATGATAGGTTAATAGTTTCTATTTTAAACTCTTTCTAAATTAAAGAATGAAAAGCTCCAGGAATATCTCCCAGTCCTCAAAAGCTTATACAATGCCAATGTCTGCTCGAGACAGTATTTATTAACTCTGATCCGTATACTTTAATCGCCCTTCATTTTGATTCTGGTGGAGATAAGACCTGCATGGATTTCCTGCAGGTTTCTGAAAATGGTCAAATACTAATCAAAATAGCGCAAGGTGCATAATACTCCAGAAGAATAAACATTTTTGTCTTTTCTCCTTTTAGTTTACAGGCACGGCATAGTCTAAATCTATGCTAGAAAAGAAAGGATTTTCTGAGGAAATATATGTATAGTATAAAAAGACAGAAAACTGCCCAAACACATTCACCATTTTCATTATTGCACACGGATTCTCTTCTTGGAATCCTTGTTCCATATCCTCTCCCACTTTCAATTATAATCTCTGGTTTATATTTGTAAAACTAAATGATTCTTTCCTTAGCATTCCTAATATTGAGAAACAGCCCATCCATAGAGATTCTAAAACCTTACCTGATATTATATAGGAATTGGTTTATAGATTTTTCTGACTCAATTACTACTGAGATGTTATGGATGTCTTTCTCCTATAATCTTTAAACACATGTATATATTGAAATCATCAATTAATGGAAAAGATTGTTAACCTACAACTGAATATCTCCAGTTGCCATAAATGAAGAAAGAAGAGCTGAAAAAAGTCAGTGAAATGAAGCTGGAAGTCAGTGGTAAACATATTAGCTGATTTTATGGTGGCCCAGGAGGCTCAGATAATGACATTCCTATGTACACCCTGACACCCATTAGAAGATGGGAAAGGTAGAATTAGACTCATGCAGGAATTAGTGGAGAACTGAAGACTGTGGATCAAAGCCCTTTGGAAAGGTTGAATTGCTTTTGTAAAAGGAATGATTTAAAACTCCACTGGCTTTAAAAGTGCCAGGAAAACTTGTCACAATTTAGAAATCAAAGTATTTTTTAAAAATTGACTTCTGTGAGGAATATAAGTTCATGATGAAATGAGAGGCCTAGACAAAGAAAATTGACTTATAAATTGTTCTGGAGACATCTAAAACTTTGGGGCCACAAGAAGAAGTCACTGCAATAGAAAAAAAAATATTCTTTGTGGCTTCACTTTTTTCCCATTTGTACAGGGATGGAGATGAAAGAATTGTTCAAAAGAGGAGCTTCCAAATAAAAGCTATGTCCCATACAAGCAGAAAAAGAGCAACACACACACACACACACACACACACACACACACACACACACACAAATAATAAAGCACATGCACATATCTACACAAAGAGGAAAGTAACTCAATAACTTGAGGTAAAAGAAAATCTGAAAGAAATGATATATTATGCGTGGTTAAAATTATAGTAGTCATAAAAAGAAGGAAGATATAGTACAATGAAAAATAGGATATCATTTGAAAAATGAGGATGATTTAAAATAATGAGAGACATTAGGAGTCATTAGGATATTTAAAAACTCTGAGTGTAAAGTACAAGAAGTAGATTAGATATGTATAAAATAATTAGTGAAATGACATTTAAAACTTAGCAAATTTTGAGAAAAAACACAGAGAGGTAAAGAAATAAAACATTTAAGAAAGTTGTAGAAGCATTAGATATAGAATAAGAAGCCTTAATTTATAGCTAGTAGAATTTTTTAGGAGCAAATGAGGAAAACAACTTTCCAAAACATAATTGGTAACATTTTATTACATTAAATAAGTATGTGTGTAAAAATATTAAGAAATAGGACATGTATTTCTTAGTATAAATAACATTAAACTTTATGACAAAACTAATCACAAAAATTCATAAATAACAATTAAGAAAAACAATTGACTTCAAAAAATATAATTGTATTTATAACATATTTTTATGCAATCTATCATTTATTTGCTTGTGAATACATATACTGACATTTATTGTTCTCATGTAACAAATACATCCATGTGACCATATCAGGTGTTTCATTTTTAATGTTTATATATAGCCTTTTAAAACTTTTTAGTTTTTTTCTTCCTCCTTTTCTCCTGTACTTGCCATCATTTCAGTCACCAAGCACTCCTCATCTATGACCCAGCACCTGGTGCTCATATAATATCTATCTATCTATCTATCTATCTATCTATCTATCATCTATCTATCATCTATCATCTATCATCATCTATCTATCTATCTATCATCTATCTATCATCTATCTATCTATCATCTATCATCATCTATCTATCCATTTATCCAGCCATCTGCCTGTCCTTTATCTGTCATCACTTCATTTAAAAATGATTATCACATATTTGCACTCATCTGAATCTTGTTTAAAATTAACTTGGGCAAATACCTCTAATGTAAATGACATAGCCCTAATCTATTCATTCAAAAATTGTATGATATGCCATGAGATAAAAATTAAGCATGAATTATTTTCTTTAGAGTGGGTACAGGAAAAAAATGCAGTCTACTTAGTTGCATACCTAGCTGAACTCTCTCACCAAAGAATGTAAATCAAAGAAAATTCAATTACTCCAGTGAAACAATGAACTATGTTTCAAAGTATTATTAAACAATGTATTTCAAGAAAAATAAAAACATGAGCCCACAAGCAATGATGAGGATAAAAGAAGCAATGGTGATAGAAATAATTTGATAATTGTGTTGATTCTTTCTAGTTTCTTGTTATAGTTCTTGTAGGTGACAATGTCACTATTTGGGTTTTTTTGTTTGTTTTGTAGGTGTTTTCTCCCATAACAAACAACAATTACTACAACAAGCTGTCACTATTTTTCTAATAAAACATTTTTTGTATCTTAAAATTAGAGGAATCATTTGTTTACATAAAATCTTAAGTGTAAAAAACCCACAAACATTAAAACAAGGATTATTCTTTACGAAGAGGGGAAGTGACAAGCTGTCCAGTAAAGGATCACAGATGCTCATGAGGTAAAGCGAGGCCATGTAGCACAGACTAAAACAGGTTTTTGAGAACAGAGAAGTAGAACACGTGCAATACCCAAACTTGTTCTAACCCACAGGTTAGGCCAGACATGGATGTCTGCAGGCACAATGACCATCTTTCCAGGAGCGGAAGTCCCACCTCCATGGTAAGCCCAGAGCATCTGACTGACTGTGGATCAATAAGAGAAGTAGTTTTGTTGGGATGGAGCCTTCTGAGCCTGAGGATGGATTCAGCTTGTTATTTTTTCCATGGAGAGACTCAAAACACTGAGCCAGCTTTCTACTAAAGTCCCCAAAGAGAGAGGGAAATGAGCCTCAGGTGCCAGGAGTTTTGCTATGTTCAGAACACTTTCCCTCTTTATCTCTACAGCCATATATATAAAACAAATTTTAAAGCAATCACATCTGCAAAGTCCCTTTTGCCACCTAATGCAACATAGTCACAGACTTGACATAAGGGGCTGAAGGTCATGGTGGGGAGGGGGGAAGGGGCAAAATTCTATCTACTGCACTACACAAACATTAACCAAAGGAAAACTGACATGGCTATAATAATGCCAGGGAGAGTAGACTTTACTAGAGACAAAGAAGACGTTTCATAATGTGAAAAAAGTCACTCAATGGTCAGTATAATCACACTTTTGATCCCAAAGTGATGGGAGCCATGAATCAACAGATGAAGGGAATACCATGTACATAAAGCTTCATGAATTAAAAATAAATTCTGCTGCAGTTATTTTGTAACAAAAATGTAGGAGAGATTTTTAGAAAATGTCTTACAACCAGATAGAAAAAGCTAACTCATAAACTAAAATTAACAGTAGATAGTAATTGAAATAAGAAACAATAAAATAATACCTTCAAAATTTTGCAACATAATGCTTATTAATCTGAAATCAAGAACCCAGAAAAACATGGTTTTAACACAAGGGAAAATAAAAATTATTCTTGATAAATTAAATTAGTTAACCATCTAAGGACTCTCTCTAAAGGAAGTCAAAGGAAGTACTTTAGCAATATGATAAAGATAAAAGATCTTTTAAAAAATGTAGCTATGATGGCTAATTTTACCAAAAATTGATTGTACCATAGTTAGAATGTTGTCTTATTTAGGCTGTTAAAATGTTAAAATATAAATAATTTTAAATGCTTGCATAGGAGCTTAATAGGAGGAAATGTTTCAGATTCTTTTATTATTTAGGAGGAAGTTAAAGTATTGGTAAAGTTGGGCACTGTATTTATTAATACATGGCAACATTTCAAGGATGGAAAATATAGTCAATCAAAACAAAAGGAAAACATAGATAATATGATGTAACATCTAGGAGCAAATATAAATTAAAGATAAGAGGCTTAAGGCTCCCTTCCCCATTCTCTTTTCTTAGAGCAAATATTGAGTTCATATTTATCTTGAAAATATGTACATATTGGCTTGTATCTGTCTGGCTACAGGAAAGAGTGAGATTTATTTCTATTTTTGCAATCTCTTAGAAAATTGCCTATGATGCAAATCACATTCTAAATTGATGCTTATTCAAGAATAAAATTGTTTCCTTTTTCTTCTACCTTTGTGGAGAGGTTTTCTGGGTTGGGAGGAGATGCGTTTTCTTAATTACTTTTTAATTATATTTCTTCAACAATTCTGACAATGAGGAAGGATGTCTATAAATTCCTGAACTAACAGATCAGCTGGAAGTCTGTGGCTACAGTACAAGAATTAGATAAGAGACCTGAATTATAATAAAGTTTCTCTTCTAGCTCTCTGCTCTTTTGGAATACCGGCCAGCTGATCCACCTCCTCCAAACTGAAGATTTTACTATTGAAGAGGTATAGATAATATGGGCTCTAAAGTCCTGTTAAAGTCACCATACAGTTGGAAAATAGGAAGATAGGAATATTTCCTGCAGATCTTTTTCTTGAAGGGCTGATCTCTCCTTCCCTTTCCTCTCATGTTTGGGATAGGTATGTGAAAATCTAGCCATGCAGTGGCTTAAAGCTGGTTATTTTAATTTGGAAAGATGAACACATTTATTGCAACTGTTAGGTACACCTCATCCCAAACAAATAAATTTCCAGTAATTATATGATAAATATAATCATAAGGAAACATGATTTAGATGGCCAAAAGAGAACATAGAGGGAAAAAAATGAAACACCTCCTCTTTTCTTTGCTGTCTGTCCCCTGCCCCCTTACCTGCTTGTCTAGATGACTTTTGGGGAGACAGGTGATCTTGTGGATGGGTGGTCCCTTCATTAATGGCTGTCCCTGCCAAGAGGGAAGAGGGCACAGTTTATTTAACCGATACTGAGCTATTTTCTGTGTGTGAGGACACAGGTCTGTGTGTGCCAGGGACTACCCTTGAGCCTTCTTAGTGCCTTCGCACAGATTGCACTCAGGAGCTCCTGATTATCCACACATCACATAGCTAGGAAAACAGAGATGATAAAGAGACCTAAGGAGGGAAAAATGGAGAACTTTGATAAGAAACAATGGTATAGCTGACCTGGTCCCTTAGAAAAAAGCAAGCAAAAAAGGTATTGAGGTATAAATGTAACCACAGGAAAGAAAACCAAAGTTCCCCATTAGATACATTCCCCTTGTTTGTATTTGGGGAAACCAAGTCCTTTCTATTCACATCTCAGCAAGATGATGCTGTGTGGTTCATAGAGGATCAACACACTAAAGAATAATCTTGTCTTCTCTGACAGAAAATGGTGCTCACTTATTCTGTAATTACCTTGGAAATATTTCATTTTCATATGGTGATAGATAAACAAAATTTTTGCCTTTTGGGTCGGTCTTCAACTTTTTGTCCGTGGTTCTCATGAAGGTAATCATGAAGGTAAGTCTCTTAACAAGGAACATGTGTTATTATTTTCTCTAGATTCTTTTGTGACTCTATCAAGAAAGACCTGTGCGATTCAAAGACTACCATATTCTGTATTCTAGATGTAGTGTCTGTGGAGAATATGATCCTAGTTTTGTTGTTATGCACCTTCTGAAAGGGAAGTGGGTAGGGTACAGAATGGCAGTCTCACGCTGTGCACCCATCTAAGACGACACCCAAGCACCTTAGGGAGCAATGATATTGGTATAATTCAAGATGTAGAAACAATAAAAATACTTTACCGAAAGCAAACAATATTCAATGTCGAGAACTCAATTAAAAGGAAAAAAACAGTTGTAAAATAATTAAAACACAAGAAATAATTTTAAAAAGAGGCATTTATCCTGTAATACCTTCATATTTCTAATAAGGAAGGAAGGTAAATTTGATGAAGATGGTGACTGCTGCATAGATAAGGACAAACAAGATCCGTCATTCTTAACACTACAACTATTCTAGCTTCAATACCATTGTCTGCAAATACCATGGGCATTCTACCACCGAGCTACATCCCCAGCCCTGCTTTATTTTTATGTTTTTATTGTGAAACAAGGTCTTGCTATGTTGCTGATGCTGGCCTTGAACCCAAGATCTCTTGTCTCATCCTCCCAAGTACTGAGATTATCAGCATGCCACCATGCCCAGCTTCATTTTCCTAACTTCCTTCTTTTCTTCTTCCCTCCCTTCCTTCCTTTGTTTGTGTTTCTTTGGTGAGTGAGTCTAAATTCCTACTTAATTAGCTTGTAAAAGAGTATAGGATTTATGGAAAAAGAGCCCTTCAGGGTTTTGGGACTTTGATACTATTTTCTATAGTCATCTACAAAAAAAAATGAAATTTATTTACCATAGGGATCTGTAATTATTTGAAATATGGATGACATTTTGGTAGCCTCAGAAACTAGAGCATAATGCATAATTGATAATTTGGCTTCATTTCAATTCTTGGCTTCATGGGGGCATGAGGCTTCATTAGAGAAACTATATTATTACCAAACTGAAGTAAAATATTTAGGGCATCTATTGTCAGCTGAAGGCTACAGAATATTACAACCTAGCTTGTTTGGCAGATAAAATGTTCTACTATATAAATGAATAAATAAATAATAAAACAAATACTTTTGGCAATTTATAAGACTAGAAACAGTATTGTAGACAGCAGACTCCAGCTTTTGCAGAGTGAACAAGTTTTCCTATAGAAAAATTGTGTATTTGAGATCCTCTTGCTTGGGCTTTAGAATATGAAAAAGGCATTGGAACAACAGAAACAGGCTATAGCATCTCTCCCAGCTTTAGAGATCCTAAATTTTGAAAACCCCAACCTGATTTATCTGATATTCATATTCATAGAGTAGATCTACTCATGTTTACTGAGTCACATACTCAGGAGAAAAAAATAGTGCCCTTCTGTTTTTGTGGTGGTGACTCATCATAAAATATGGAAAACTTATGTTTTTTTCTGTAAGTCTCTCTACATATTAAGATGAGTTAATAGCAGTTAATAAAGTTGCGAGTATTGGTCTTGACTAAACGTGATAATATATTACAGTAGTAAACATACATTTGATGTTTTTAACATGCAACAGAGGAAATTTTTTTAAAGTATTTTTTACGTCAATGAGAACAAAAATAGCTCATGCCAAATTGATAGCTTATTTGTTAGAGGCTTTACAATTGCCTTCTTAAGCCATGAGTACTTCACAGTGCAACTCAGAGAGGGCAGGATAAAACTCCTAATGGAAGCAATTTTGCTAAGGAACTGCAGCATTCAATATTAAAACTTGAGCTGGGCATGGTGGTGCACTCCTGTAAACTCAGTACAACTCAGAGAGGGCAGGATAAAACTCCTAATGGAAGCAATTTTGCTAAGGAACTGCAGCATTCAATATTAAAACTTGAGCTGGGCATGGTGGTGCACTCCTGTAAACTCAGTACTTGGGAGACTGAGACAGGAAGATCATAGTTTCATGGCCAGTCTCAGCAACTTCAGTGAGACCTTGTTTCAAAATAAAAAGTAAATAGGGATGGGGGTATAGCTAAGAGGTAGAATGCCCCAGGGTTCAATCCCCTGCACCAAAATAACAATAGTAATAATGTTATTATTAAAACTTGACAAACTTTAAACTTATAAGCTTCATTTTTAATAAAATAAGAAACTTTTGTTTCAAAAATTATTTTAACAAAAGAAAATGTAAATTGATTGATAAAGAGGCTAGAAGAAATTTGACTGAGATTTACTTAATAAGTTCTATATATAACAAAATAATATATATATAATATAATGTATAATTATATTATTTATTATATATTATGTATTTAATATATATTATATATAAAAAGTAAGTTCATAGCCCCTATTTCCTTGGTTAGTGTTAATGTGTCATCAACAATATCATCTGAATATAGAAAAATTTTAAAGGCAGGAGACTGTTACTGTGCCTACTAAAAAGACAAAATTTATTCAGAACATTAAAATGGTAAATTATTTGCAGAATTTGTTGCAGACCATTCCCAAAGTCAATGCAGAAATCTCTGCCTAACAAAATTTACCAGGAAGCTGGTGGCAGTTTGGATTTCATAAAACTAACACTTGCAAAAGGAAAAAAAAAATTTTGCTGAATTCTGACTGTTTGATATCCAATGGCTTAGGTCTTTCCTCTTCAAAAGTTGATACACAGATAGTGATAAAGTTTTTTTTCCAATATACATAATTCCCTTTTTTTTTTTTTTTTTGCTCAGTACCAGGGATTGAACCCAGGGGCGTTCTACCTCCAAGCTACACCCATGACCCTATTTTTTAGCCTTTTATTTTTGAAACCGGGTCCCACGAAGTTACAGAGGGCCTCACTAAGTAGCTGAGGCTGGCTCGGATCCTCCGGTCTCAGCCTCCCAAGTACTGGGATTACAAGCGTTTGCCACCACGCCCGGCTTCATAATTCCCATTTTTAAGGTACCAGGGCACAATGAGTAGGACAAAAGTCACTTTACTTCTACCATCATCCAAAAATATGCAAATATTTGCATATTCCTCTAAGCCTCAGTTCTCTAGACAAATAAAGCAAATAAATCAAACTAAAAAACAACACAAAGGCAGTGGCTAAGATTCTGCAACCTGCTTAAAAGGGTTCTCTCTTTCCTAGAGACCCTGAGTCATAGAGTATTAAGGATCTAGAAGAAAGAACTGGGAAGTCTATTGAACAGGGGGATTTGCATAAAATTCTACTGGGAAGAAAGACTATCCCTATCCTGGGTTGGAAGAGATCCTTTCCAGTGTGCGTGTGTGTGTGTGTGTGTGTGTGTGTGTGTATGTGTGTGTGTGTGTGTGTGTGTGTGTGTGTGTGTGTGTCATGAAAAACTTAAAAAGTCAGGCTGATGAAATTAAATTCACCTGGAGTGTTTTATGTTACATGAACTACTATTTTACTATTTTAGTTACTGAATTTTTGGTGGTTTTATTAGCATTAGACTTCTTTTTTCCCCCAGAGTCTGCAGGGCTTTTATTGTATCCCAATTTTATTCCCTAGACCCTCCTCTTTCCCTCCCCTCCTTCCCCCCCTGGACCCCCTTCCTCTACTCTACTGGTCTCCCTTCCATTGTCATGAGGTTTCCCCCACCCCTTAATTTCCTTTTTACTTTTTAGCTTCCACACAGGAGAGAAACATATAATTTTTGACTTTCTGAATCTGGCTTATTTCATTTAACATGATGCTCTCAAGTTCCAACTATTTTCCTGCAAAATGACATAATTTGTTCTTCTTTATGGCTGAATGAAACTCCATTGTGTACATCTTTCATCTCTCAAACTAGTCAAGGCTCAGCCTCCAGCAATTAATAATTATGCCTTAAGTGTTTCTGCCAGTTCCTGGTTCCTGCAATAGCTTCTGCTTAAGTTAACCTGTGACTGTGTATTCACCTGTCTTTCCAATTTTGGGATAGTTATTTGCCCCGAGATGAGAGCTCAATTACCTGATGGAATTAAGAATAATAGTTCATTTTCAGATTGTTCAGCTTTTTCCACATGAGGAAACAAGTTATGATGTCCAAATTATTTACTTCTCAGGCTGGGACTGGAAGTTTTATTAATTTTGTTAAATAAAATTTGTAGGAGGCCATTGGTTTGGACTGAGCCCCCACACTGAGCTCAACAGAGAAAACCAAAAGAGAGTCACTTATACCTCTGTGCCGCATGAAGCAGAAATGAAGTCGTTTATCTGACCCTTACAGAAATCAAGAGAAAGAAAGATAAAAAGCCAAATCCCCCAAATAGCTGACATGATAAGTCCCCTCTGCTTCCAACTTACAAACAAGAAATCAGAAATAGCCTGATGTTAACCAATCAGCATTTTTTCTACTCTTCTGTGTACTTGTTTCAGCCTTACAAAACCCACTGTTCTGTTATTGCCCAGCAAGGGCTCTAGTGCTCCTCTGTAAAACGGAGGCTGCTTGGATTCATGAATTTCAAATCAGACAATTCAATCTACAACTAAATTTGATTGTAGTTTTGTCTTTGGAAACAGTTAAATGCAAAATATGCGAATTACTCACCAAGTTCACTGGTGAATAATGAAAGTAAGTGTTTAGCATCTAAACTGAGCTTTAGTCTGTATCTAGATATACATTACAACTGTGTCTAATGGGCCTTTCACATGCTTCTTCTTACTGGAGTGAAGAGAGATGTCTGGATCCCTTAGATGCTTCACCACCACGAGGATAACCCACTTTCTCTCCTCTGCTCTTGATCTCTTTGCCCTTTACCACTGTTGTATAGGCAGGAGGCTTCCTTTAGTAATGTTATCCTTCTCAGGGTTCAAAAGCCTCCCACCTTCAGCCTCCACCACTGTTTCTGTTTCCCGTGATAGACTTTGGCTTAAATAGGTTTGTACAGCCATGTCCTACTTCTGTTGTCCCAGCTGTTCCCTTTCTCTTACACTTGTATTGGGTAAGGGGGGGGTGTGGACTTTTTCCTTCATCTTTTGGTTTGAATGGGACATTTCATGTCACACTGAATTTTCCCTACCGTATAGTTGATATTGGCATTGTTTTTTTTCAACTTTGCAAGGATGAGGAGATAGATTCCCATGCTCATGTGTACTAAAGTAATTTAAAACCAAATTTCATAAAAAGGACATTTATTTTTTGCTTAAAACTAAAAGTAATTATAAAAGACATTTAAAATGAAATAATTACTTTTGTATCCTAGCATAAATAAACCCTCTCCCTGAAGTATTGAAATCACTGTTTTCATGAATGAGAGAGAACACAAAAGAAAAAATTTGACAGGGTATAAAAATGAAATCAAATTTTTCCAGAAATGTCTTCTCTACATGTGTGCTCAGTAAGTATTCCTGCTTTATAGTGTGTTAGCCATAAATTTTATCAAATTCTTTTTAAATTTTTTTTATTTAATGAATGAATAAAGTTATAAAGGCTCAGATATGTCAAAAATAGTAAGTGAAAAATCTGCTCATTTTAGAAATGAGAGCTTAGATTCAACAGACATGGAAATAAAATAGAATGAACTAGCGCTTAGCTTCAGGGTTTAGCATTCAACCCTGGGCCTTGTTTCAAGAGATGTAAAAATATATTCTTTTAAAAATGAATAACACTAAGTTGATGCAATCAATGGCAACAATAAAACATAATTGACTGAACTGCAAAGTGGAAAATACTTTTGATTGCATATATGCAAGAAAAGATGTAGCAAATCCATATGCCGCAAACCAAGCAATAATTTCAGCAAGAGGTTGTCTCAGTTCAAAACTGGCAGGATGTGGCTAAGTGAAACATCAATGGAAAAGTTTGTAGCAGAAGTAAGTTTTGGAGTGGCTGCTTCTGGAAGGCAGTGGTTGAAATAAAATCTATTTATTCATATTTAACGAGCAACCTCAAGAGGCTAGATGAGGTCTTATTGACTGTATAGTTCCCAAAAGTAAACCTGAGCCAGGCTTTCAAGAAGTTCACAGTCTCATAAGATAGAAACCTTTAGTAAATACAATATGGATACTCATTTTGAAGTGTTATAAAGGATAGAAAACCAATGTAGCAAGGTGTGATAGAGCTTTGACCTAGACCAAAATTAAGTGAAGGAATTGAGAAAGGGATGATTGACCTGAGATCTGAAGGACAATGAAGAGTAACTATAAAACCCAGAAACTGTGCCCGTCAGAAGGAACAACTGGGGTGCAGGTCCAATGTTAGGAAAACATCCCAGATGTGGGAAAACGGAACTGAGAGTTCACTTGAAGCAGAGAGGGTGAGGTGCACAGGAGAAAATGAAAGCAAGGACAATATAAAAGGCTTTAGAAAAATTTGTCTTCTAGTGAAAGCAAAGAACAGCAATTGAGTTTAAATAAATAGAAAATAAGTAGAAGTAAATGAAGAAATTTTGACCCAAATCATACATTCAAAGAATAACTCTGAAAGTCATGTTGAGACAAGACATAAAGAAGGAATACAGGGAGTCATTAGGCAATTATTTCAGTATTTAAGATATGAGATACAGGTAGCTTTAACTTTGTTAGAGGGAAGAAATGAATAAAAGTAAATCAATTTAAAAGATAGGAGGTAAAAATAGTAGGATTGATGATTTTAGTCATCAGGTTCTATGGCATTAAAAAAAGAAACCCTAAAACTCTTCTGGTATACAACGGCAAATATGTATTTTCATACTTGCAGATCTACAAGTTAACTGTCACTTATTTAAACTAGACTAGACTTGCCTTACTGGACTGTAGACTACTGATTGGGTTCAGGTTTGTTCTATGTGCCTTCATTCCAAGACTAAGCATAAAGAGTGTGCAGCTACCTGGGACAAGCTGTTTCCAAGGTGGTTCACAAGAAAGCAAGGAGTGCAAGTTAAACCATGGGCATGGAGTGAGTGTGGAAATATAAAGAAAACAGTGGAAATGATGTACATATAAAGTCCTATTAGAGGGCAGTATAAACTTTGAACCATAATTTAACTATTTGAGTGAGTGATAGGGATTGAAATTAGAATAACGGTAGTTTCAAAGAATAGGTAGTGAATGAGTGAAGGAAACACGTAGAATCATTTCAAAAGTTTTACTTGAAAAGAGATAAAGTTCACTAGTATCTTGAGGTGTGAGAGAAGGATAAAGGAGTTTTTCCCCTATTCTTTTACTTTTAAAAGATAGAGAGTTAATTATACTTAAAACCCAGCAAGAAATACACATTTCAGAGGGAGTAGTTGAAAACACAGAAGACTGAAAGAATAATCTCCAGGAGGCAATATGTTCCAGTTCCAAGACACATGGTATGATTTAGCCTTTGATCAGGGAAGTTAAAAACAAAATGAAGATAAGCTAGGAGTTAGATGAGACAGAAGAATGAGGGTACCAAGGACACCCCATTTTGAGAAAAGAACAAAATTAATAGTTTAGATTGAGAGTCTTCTTCTTTTTTTTTTTTTTTTTTT